>PVJC01041234.1:0-15440 GCA_004026665.1 Murina feae | reverse complement strand
ATGGGGGAAAAAAGAGGAACAACTGTAATAATCTGAACAATAAAAATAAATTAAAAAAAAAAATGAGGAGACAAAGAAATATGCCCCAAATGAAAGAACAGGAGACTCTCTACACACACACACACACACACACACACACACACACACACACACACAAATGAAATGGAGGCAAGCAATTCACCAGATAGAGTTCAAAAATGATTATAAGGATGCTAAAGGAACTGAGAACTATAAAGAACTTAGTGGGAAAAAAGCAGCATTACAAAGGACATAGCCCTGGCTGGTGTTACTCAATGGTTAGAGCATTGGTCCACACACAAAAAGATTGTGGGTTTGAGTCCTGGTCAAGCGTATGTACCTGGGTTTGATCCACAGCCTCTGTCAGGGTGCATGCAGGTGGCAATCAACTGATGTGTCTCTCTCACATTAATGTTTCTTTCTCTTTCTCTCTCCCCCTCCACCCCTGCCTTCTACTCTTTCTAAAAAAAAATCAATGGAAAAAAATATCTTTGGGTGACAATTA
This sequence comes from Murina feae, assembly GCA_004026665.1. Lineage (NCBI taxonomy): Eukaryota > Metazoa > Chordata > Mammalia > Chiroptera > Vespertilionidae > Murina > Murina feae. Next base: position 14,917 of record PVJC01041234.1, on the reverse strand, counting down.
AAAAAAGGTATATAGAAACTATTAAAAAACAGAAGGAAGAATATATGAAATGAATAATACACTAGAAGGAATCAACAGTATGTTAGATGAAGCAGAGAAATGAATTCATGATTTGGAAGACAAGTTAGCAGAAAATACAAATCAAACACTCAAAAAAAGAATTTTTTAAAAAAATTATGTTAGTCTAAGGAAACTTTGGGACAAAATGAAAAGTAACAATATCCTCATCATAGGGGTACCAGAAAGAGAAGATAGCAATCAAAGTATTGAGAACCTATTTGAAGAAATGATTGAAAACTTTCCTAACCTAGTGAAGGAAAATGACACACATGTCCATGAAGCACAGAGGATTCCAAACAAGATGAATCCAAAGAGGCCCACACCAAGCCACATCAAGCTTAAAATGGCAAAGCTTAAAGACAAAGAGAGAATCTTAAAAGCAGCAAGAGGAAGACAGCTAGTTACCTACAAGAAACTGCCATAAGACCACCAGTTGATTTCTCAAGAGAAATAGTTCAAAGCAGAAGGGATTGGCATGAAATACTCAAAATTATGAAAAGCAAGGACCCACAGGCAATACTACTTTGCCCAGTAAGGCTGTCATTTAAAATTGGAGGAGAAATAGCTTCCCAGAAAAGAAAAAGCTATAGGAGTTTGCTACCACCAAACCAGTATTATAAAAAATGGTAAAGGGTCTTCTTAAGAAGAAGCAGAAAAAGAAGAAAATAAAAACAGAGGAATAAAATAGCAATAAATATATAACTATTGATAACCACTTTAAATGAGAATGGCTTAAATGCTCCAATCAAAATACATAGGGGAGCTGAATGGATAAGAAAATAAGACCCATATATATGATGTTTACAGGAGAATCACCTCAGAATGAAAGATACACACAGACTAAAAATAAAAGAATGGAAAAGGATATTTCATGCAAATGGAAATGAAAAATAAACTAGACTAACAATACTAATATCTGACAAAATAGACATTAAACAAAGGCTTTAGTAAGAGACAAAGAAGTACACTACATAATGTTAAAGAGAACAATCCAGCAAGAGGAACTTTGCAAACATTTATGCACCCAACATTGGAGCAAACCTTGATGTGTGTAAGGGAGAGATAAATAGTAATACAGGCATAGTAGTGCATTTTAGCTACATTTTGACATCAATGGATAGCTTCCAGACAGAAAATCAACAAGGAAACAGTGGCTTTAAATAACACCAAAGATCAGATGAATTTAATGGATATATTCAGAAAAATTTTCCCCAAAGCAGCAGCATATACATTCTTTTCAATTTCACATGGAACATTTTCTAGGATAAACCACATTAGAACACAGAACAAGTCTCAATAAATTTTAGAAGATTAAAATCATATCCAGCATCTTCTCTGACCACAATGGTATGAAACTAGAAATCAATCACAAGAAAAAGCAAAAAACACACAAAGACATGGAAGCTAACTGACTTGTTACTAAACAATGAATGGGTTAACAATAAGATCAAGGAAGAAATCAAAGGATACCTTGAAACCAAAGAAAATGAGAATACAACAACCCCAAATCTGTGGGACACAAAAAAGCAGCCCTAAGAGGGCAATTCATAGCATTACAGGACTATCTCAAAAAAACACACACAAAAAACAAAAAACAAAACAAAACAAAACAAAAAAACACGAAAAAGCTCAAATAAATACTCTAACTTTACACTTAGAGCAACTCAAAAACAACAACACAAAGCCCAGAGTGAATAGAAGGAAGGAAATAATAAAGATCAGAGCAGAAATAAATGAAAAAGAGCCTAAAAAAATACAAAAGATCAATAAAACTAAGAGTTGGTTCTTTGTAAAGCTAAAGAAGATTGACAAACCTTTAACCAGACTCATCAAGAAAAAAGAGAGAGGACTTCCCCCCCCCAACATAAAATGATAAATGAAAGAAAAGAAGTAATAACTGACACCAAAGAAATACTAAGGATTGTAAGAAAATACTGCAAACAACTATATGCCAACACATTGGACAATATGCAAGAAATGGGTAAATTTCTAGAAACATACAATCTTCCAAAATGAAATAAAGAAGAATCATAGAATAGACAAATTAACTAGTGAAACTGAAGTAGTAATAAAAAACTCACAAAAACAAAAGTCCAGGATCACATGGCTTCACGGGTGAATTTTACCAAACATTCAAAGATGAACTAACACCTATTCTTTTCAAACTACTCCAAAAAATTCAAGAAGAGGGAAGACTCCTGAGCTCATTTTGCAAGACCAGCGCTATCCTAATTTCAAAACAAGATAGACACTACAAAGAAAGAAAATCATAGGCCAATATTCCTAATGAACATAGATGCTAAAATCCTCAACAAAATATTAGCAAACAGGTTCCTGCAATACATTAAAAAAGATCATACACCACGATCAAGTAGGATGCATTCCTGGGATGCAAGGTAGGTATAAAATTTACAAATCAATAAATGTGATACACCACATAAACAAAATGAAGGATAGCCCTGGCTGGTTTAGATCTATGGATTTTATCAAATACTTTTTCTGCATCTATTGATATGATCATGTAATTTTTATCCTTCATTTCATCCTTTGTTTTGTTTTGTGTTTTTTGTTTGTTTATTTTTTAATCCTCACCCAAGGATATTTATTCTATTGACTTTTAAAACATTTATTATTTAAAAAAATTATTTATTGTTGAAAGTATTACATATGTCCCCCTTTTCCCCCAATTGTCCTCTCCCAGCCTGCCCCAGACCCCCAGCCCTGGCCTTCACCTTCCCCAATTGTCTATGCCCATTAGTTGTGCTTATATGCATACAAGTTCTCTTAAACCTGCCCCCTTGTCCATTGACTTTTTCAGAGAGAGTGGAGGGGAGGAAGGAGGGAGGGAGAGAGAAACATTGATGTGAGAAATACACATTGATTGGTTACCTCCAGTTCACACCTGGACAGGGGGCAGGAATAGAGCCTGCAACCATATATGACCTTGACTGGGAATTGAACCCCTGACCCATTGCTCCATAGGTTGAGGCTCTAACCACTGATCCAATCCCTGGCCTCTGCCAGACTTCTGTCTTACATCAGGCCTTCTGACCAGAGCTAAGTACACTTTAGCAGCACAGCTGGCTTGGCTGAAAACTGCTGACCAGCAGCTACCATCTTCTGCCATCATTATTTCAACAGCTATAACGTTGTCTTTTTATAGATATGAGTTAAAAATAAGATGGTACATTGGAAGAGATAAAGAAATAAAACAGGTCCTGGCTGGGTGGCTCAGTTGGAGTGTAATCTGTGCACCAAAAGGTTGTGGGTTCAATTCCCGGTCAGGGCACATATCTAGGTTGTAGGTCCAATCCCTCGTTGGTCACCTTCCAATGTTTCTCTTTCACATCCCTCTCTCTCTCTCTCTCTCTCTCTCTCTCTCTCTCTCTCTCTCTCTCTTTCTCTCTCTCTCTCATAAATTAAAAGCAACATATCCTCCAATAAAAATTTTAAAGAAGCAAGGAAACCAGGAATGGCAGGGGCAAGGGTCTCTGCCCTCATGCCCATGGGGTCTGAGTGGCAATCCCAGTTGGATAGATTCTCCTCTTGTCCCTTAGAGATGATCACATCTGAGTCCTCACTTTATAGTGAGCTGACTGAGGCTCAGTGAGTGTAAGGGACTTGCCAAGGTCATCCTGGTTACACTTACTAACTCCAATGGTCCAGTGAGCTTTCTATTTCTCCCATATAATCTGCTCCTGAGAATCCCAGGCCACTGGCCCACAGATGGCCCAGAACAACCTCATTGATCCCCACAATCTATCTGTTTACTCAATAAGTCCTATTGATGTTTACTATGTGCCAGGCACTCTTCCAGGCACTAGGAATACAGCAGGGGCAAAAACAGACCAAAATTCCTGCTGTCATGAAGCTTATATTTTGATGGAAGGTGACAGACAATAAATAAAACCAACAAATAAAATTGTGGTAAGTTATAAGGCAATGTCTGTTTTGGAGTAAAATGAATAAGGGCCTCAAGGTTGTGGATGCTGTTTTATAATAGGATGGTCAAAGAAAGCTTCATTCAGAAGTCTACATTTGAGCAGAGATCTGAATTAAGCTGAGGGAGTGAGCCACACAGATATTTGGAGGAAAAGAATTTCAGACAAAGAGAACAGCAAACACAAAGACCCTGCAGCTGTTTGGGGGAAGAGTAAGGAGGACAGTGTGGCTAGAGTAGAGTGAGTAAGGGGGACAGTGACAGGACATGAGGTCAAACAGGTCATGGAGGACAGATTATGCAGGGCCTTGTGGGCCATTGTAAGGATTTTGACTTTTAGTTTAACATAGAGATCCCATAGAGGGTTTTGAGCAGAGGCATAATATGATGTAACTCAGGTTTTGTCACTCTGGCTACTATGTTGGAAGTGGAGTATAGAAGATCCTAGGTTTAATAATCTAATCTAATAAAAGAGTAATATGCAAATTAACCCTCATTCTATTATACCCAAGCCACGCCCAGCAGCCAAGCCACACCCACCAGCCAATTAGAACAATATGCAAATTAACCCAGCCAAGATGGTGGCTGGCAGCCACAGAGCTAGAGCAAACAGGAGGCCAGCAATGGAGAAAATTGCTTGCCTAGGCTGGCTGTGGCCTTTGCTCAAGGCAACAAAGTTTCAATTATAGAAGCCGCAGAGCTGAAACAAACAGGAGACTTCATTGCCTGCCTAGGCAGGTTGTGGCCTCCACTCAAGGCAACAAAGTTTCAATTATAGAAGATAAATAAACCCCAAAAACCTGCTCCCAGCTAGCCTCACTGGGACCTTGGGTCAATGGGAGCTGTGGCCAGCCTGCAAACGACCCTCAGCCCCTCACCCAGGCTGGCCAGGCACCCCAGTAGGGACCTGAACCCTGAACGGGCTGTGGGCAACCTGAAAACAGCCCTCAGCCCCTCACCCAGGCTGGCCACACCCCCATGGGGTGAGGGTCCCCACTGGGGGGCTTGATCAGCCTGAAAACAGCAATCAGCTCCTCACCCAGGCTGGCCAGGCATGCCAGCAGGTGGACAGCCCTCAGGTTGGTCCCAGACTGCGAGAGGGCACAGGCCAGGCTGACGGAGCCCCCCAAGTGCACAAATTTTTGTGCACCAGGCCCCTAGTCCTATATAATAAAAGTCCAATATGCTAAGTGTCAGGTTGTCTGGTCATCTGTTCAACCAATCAAAGTATAATATGCTAATGATATGCTAAGGCTGCTCAACTGCTCACTATGACATGCACTGACCACCAGGGGGCAGACGCTCTGACTGGTAGGTTAGCTTGCTACTGGGGTCTGGCCAATTGGGATTGAGAGAGAAGAGCCAGACACACCCTTGAGTCCTACCACGGTCCCTCTCTGGCTGGCCAATCTCCCACATCCCTCCCCAGCCCTGATTGTGCACCAGTAGGGTCTCTTGGCCTGGCCTGCACCCTCTCACAATCCGAGACCCCTTGGGGATGTCAGAAAGCCAGTTTTGGCCTGATCCCACAGACCAGGTCAAGGGACCCCACGAGTTCATGCACTGGGCCTCTAGTTTTATATAGGAGGGAAATATGGTAGGAGGTTGTTGCAAATATCCAGGTGAGAGATGATGGTGGCACAGACAATAAAGTTGGTAACAAGAGATTGACTCTGAATGTTATGAAGGCAGAGACAACATAATATGATATTGGGATGCACTTGGAATATGAGAGAAAGAGAGGAGTTAATGATTTTGAAGTTTGGGTCCTTAGCAATTGAAAAAGTAGGAATGCCATTAACTGAGGTGGGAAAACTGCTGGAATAGCAGGTTTGAAGAAAATGGTGAGGAGTTTTGTATTGAGCATGATAAGTCTGAGATGCCCATGAGATACCCAAGTAGGTACTTGTGAAAGCAACCCAGTGGCAGGAGGGGGTTCTCCAGGAGCTCCAGCAGGATCACTACTCATTCATTCAGCAAATATGAAGGGAGCAAGCCCAGGCACTGGGGATACAACTCCCTGTCATTAGTCTCTTGTTCCTTCTGTCCTCCCAACATATGCAGGCTGCAATGTGGGCCTCCAAATCCAAGGTCAGGCCTGTCACTCCTCTGGTCCAACCACTCAGCGTAGTGTTCTATTGTGTAGATGTACCACAGTTTTTTTGGTTTGTTTTTTGTTTTAAATATATTTTATTGATTTTTACAGAGAGGAAGGGAGAGGGATAGAGAGTTAGAAACATCGATCAGCTGCCTCCTGCACACCCCCTACTGGGGATACGCTCGCAACCAAGATACATGCCCTTGACCGGAATCGAACCTGGGACCCTTCAGTCCGCAGGCTGACGCTCTATCCACTGAGCCAAACGGATCAGGGCATGTACCACAGTTTTTAAATCCACTAATCTGCTGATGAGCACTTAGGCTGTTTCCAAATCTTAGTTATTGTAAATTGTGCTGCTATGAACATAAGGATATATCCTTTCTGATTATTGTTTCTCGCCAACACTTGTCATTTGTCAATTTGTTAATGATAACCATTCTGACAAGTGTTAGGTGGTACCTCATTGTTGTTTTGATTTGCATCTCTAGGATGATTAGTGACTTTGAGCATGTTTTCGTATGTCTCTTGGCTTTCTGAATATCCTCTTTCGAAAAGTATTTAAGTCCATTGCCCATTTTTTGATTGGATTGTTTATCTTCCTTTTGTTAAGTTGTATGAGTTCCCTGTAAATGTTGGAAAGTAAACCCTTATCGGAGACAACCTTAGCAAATATATTCTCCCAGGCAGTGGGTTCTTTTGTTTTGTTGATAGTTTCTTTTGCTGTGCAGAAGCTTTTTATTTGTTTATTTTCTCTCTACTTTCCATTGCCCTAGGAACTGTCTCAGTGAAGATATTGCTTCAGCATATATCTGAAATTTGGCTGCCTGTGGATTCCTCCAATATTTTTATGGTCGGTGTCTTATGTTTAAGTCCTTTATCCATTTTGAGTTTATTTTTTGTATGGTGTAAGTTGGTGATCTAGTTTCATTTTTTTTTACTTATATCTGTCCAATTTTCCCAACACCATTTATTGAAGAGACTGTCTTGACTCCATTGTATACTCTTGCCTCTTTTGTCAAATATTAATTGAGCATTGTGGTTTGGGTTGATTTATGGGTTCTCTATTCTCTTTCATTGGTTTATATGTCTGTTCTTGTGCCTGTAAAGCCCTCCATTTCTTATACCCCAGCCATAGAACTACTCACCAGGGACTGAGTAGACCATCCAGAGTCACAACTTCAGGAGTAAGCTCAGGAATTTTCTTAGGCCAGAAGAGGCCTGCTCCCTCCTCAGTTTGCTTTACTTGTTCTCTTCTTCCAGTACCTGGCCCATTCTCCCTTGGGGACCCTCAACCTTTACACATTTGATAGTCATAGCCTGTTCTCCCATCTCTCCCCACATTGGTTGCTCCTTAAGGGCAGGTATTGTTTCCTATTTATTCATTTTTATAACTCCAGCACAGACCTTGCTAAACTATTCAATGAAGGCTTCTTGAATGAATGAATGAATGAATGAATGAATGAGTGAATTATCTAATATGCCACAATAGAGACACTAAAGAATTAGAGAGACAAGTATTCATTTGGCCTAAGGAAATGAGTCAGAAAGTGTCACGAAGATGCCATTTAAGCTGGGTTTGGAAGATCAGGAAAGATTTCACCAGGCAAAAAGAATTATCAATCATGTCTGACTGAATTTTGCTTCTCACATGGGTCACAAACAGGCAACCAGGAGGCTAAATATATCTTGCACATATTTTTGGTCTGGCCATTTCGGAGAGGACTGACCAGTGTTTTTAAAAATAGTATGAGGAGAGAGTCATTATGTTTGTTCATATCAGGAGTTTTCCTTGCTTTGACCAACTCTCATCTTTCTGTTAACTTCCAGGGATGGGGTGGGGAGTGTGGTCCTGCATGTATGAGTTTGCTTCCTCTGGTCAGGGGCCTCCATTGCCTACTTACTGGCCACAATGTTTTGCTCACTAATAGAAGAACAACATTGGTTCATTCAGGCAGAACCCCCATGCCATGTAAACTAAATGGCCATGTCATGTCTAGGTAGCGGGTTAGTAGCCACTGAGATAAAGACCCACATGTCTGTCAACAACGGGACCATCACCTCCACCTCAAACCCTCCAAGGTGTGCATGAGCTCTCCACACAATGGTAGCAGAGGATGCAGGACTGCACAGTCTGCAGGAAGCAACTGCAGAACCCAGGCCAGGGCTTGCCTTGCCCTGAACCCCAATTACTCAAAAGATAGAGAACAGCAATCCCAGTCTCAGCAGGAGATTGCATTTCATCATGATTCCTTACTTGATAATAACCAGGCTTTTAGCTGAGCATGAGGCACAGTATGGGTCTGCAACCAAGGTCCCAGCCTTGTCTCCTCGCCCTGCTATGCTTCTAGGGTACTGTGGGTGGCTAAGTGGGCCAAAAATGGCACAGCTCTATGCATACACTTCCACGGCTTCCAGCTGAAATGCTGCAGACCAGTTAGAGAAGGCATGGAAGCCTTCCAACACCATCAAGTGCTGCCAGACACAGGCCCACTGGCTCCGTGGAAATTCAGGTGACAGCAACTCATTCTGTGCCCATCTAGCTGACACTGAAGCTCTCTGACCTTATCTCTACTACTGGCTCCTGGCACTGTCAGAACATCCTGGTTTCAACCTACATGTGAGAGATCCACACACACAGCTACAGCTATGTCCAGTCATGTCACAAATGTGCATAACACACAGCACACCCACAGTCACGCCACCCACCCCATCATGCTGTCACATGTGCATGGTCTTTGGTCTTGGCCACAGCCCAGCCCTGCGCAGCCAGCCTCTCCCGCCCCTCAAAGCTGGCACTTCCACAGCAGGTGTACCCACTACCCCTTGCAGACTCAACAGTTGTAAGTGTCTCACCTTATGCCTTGCTGATAAGAGCAGATTGCAGTCATACAAAGGAAACCAACAACACAAAAAAAATCTAAAACTGTTTCTCTAGGGCTTTGAAAAGTGTCCCATAAAGTTTCTTTGGAAAGTTTACCTTCTGCATTTTATTTGGCTTTGAGAAACTACTAGGGATTTGTCTCCCTGAGTTCATAAGCCACCAAGCAAGAAAAGAGAGAAACAGGGAGGTAAAGTCACACAGAGTCAATCCCTTTCATCCCAGGAAGCTCTCTAGGGTTGCTCCAGACACATGAGATGACTTTAGAAACACTATCTGTCTTTTCCCCTCTGCCTCCCTCATCCTTCCCGTCCCCATCCCAGATACATACAACTGCTATATACTGGTGGATTCACCAGGTGTGTCCCCTAACTGAATAGTTCCTCTATGTCAGTGGTTCTCAACCTTCTGGCCCTTTAAATACAGTTCCTCATGTTGTGACCCAACCATAAAATTATTTTCGTTGCTACTTTATAAATTTAATGTTTCTACTGTTATGAATTGTAATGTAAATATCTGATATGCAGGATGGTCTTAGGTGACCCCTGTGAAAGGGTCGTTCGACTGGCAAAGGGGTTGCGACCCATAGGCTGAGAACCGCTGCTCTACGCTTTTCACATTGAGATTGGAGGCAGCCAGACTATAGGTCCCCCCAAGTCACTGCAGCCATTTGGCACCATGGGCCATCAGCGGTGCCACTTTACCCAGTGGTTGTGCCCAACCATAGGTACATTCACTCACACCAGCACTCTACCCCTTCTTGAAACCTTCTGCCCAGATGCTTCCCAAATGTGTGGGGCTCAAATGCTGTCCCAGCTGGGCCAGTGCCTTCTAGGTGTTGTGTTCCTCTAGCATGTCCAGTGAGCAGGGCCTTGCCAGCCTTAGGCCAAGCAGATTTGCAGCTTATATGGCCCTTGGGACCGGCTAATGCAAAGGAGCACAGAGTTGAGAATGCCATCCCTGAAGTTCCCTTCATACCCCACACATCTCTGAGGTCTCTCTGTGGACAGGGCCACTGATAGCGAGGCAGACAGGGAAAGCAATGCCTGCCAATACACACTCCACATTCAGAACTTTGTTCTGGAAAGGACCCTGCCAGGCAATTTGGGTTAAATTCATACTCTGTGCCTGCAACTAATGCCCCCTGTGTATGCCCAGCTACTTGCCCATGGGCAGGCTGTGCTTGATTCTTTGTAGACTATAAATGGACCCCACTGCGCTGGGCTATGTGAAGACAATCACTTTCAATGGAATAACATCTCCCTCTGCAGCTGACTGCCAAAGTCAGAAATTCTAAGGGCACATACCACTGTGCCTTGGTGGCCTGTTTTGGGAAGGTAAAGCCAGTCACGCCTGGCTAATGTATATTAGATGACATTGGAAACCACTTAAGCAAAGCATTTGCAATCTTCTTTTCAAAGCAGTTCAAACAGAATCTTTGCCTTGTCAGAGTTGAAAGGGGCATAAACACCACCTAATCCAAGGGTCACAAATGTAAATGCCTTCACGCACCAAATAGCTAATGAAAATGAGAGAGGAGGGGAGGTATAACAAATGGGAGGGGCAGGGAACTAGAGATCACATGCCTTAGAACAAGGCATTTAAAATCATTTTAATATGCCAACCAACAAAGCATGTCTGCAGGCCCTTAGGGACTAATTGCTGTTAAAAATAGGATTGTTGTTCGAGATGCAAAGCTCAGAGAAAGAAAAGTACTTATCCAAGGTCACCCAACTGTTTGACAAAATGAATCCTGTGATATCTTCATCCTGTTTGTTCCTTCACTCATTCAGCAAAGAAGTCAAGACCCCCATGATGTCCTAAACATCCTCCTGTGCTATCAGTGAACCAAACATGTTCTCTATCTTCAAAAACGCCTCATTCCAATAGGGAAGTGGCAAGAACTGGGCCCTGAAATCAAGGTTAAGGGCAGAGTGCATGGGGCCTTCAATGCCAAGCCATGGTATTTGGATTTTATGCTGTTAGCAGCAGAGAAATTTTGGGTAAGTCTGAGCAAGTCTCAGAAAGCTGTTTTGTAGGAAGATTCAACCAGCAGTGATGATAAGATGGATTGGGGCCAGTCCAGTGGGATGGAAGGTATAATTGGAGGCACAGAGAGTGGCTGAAGAAATCAATAGGTAGAACTGAGGTAATGAGTTTGGGGGTCACTAAAAAGAGAGGGGAAAGAAAGAATGTGTAAAACACTGCAAATAGATAGGGTGGGGCTTGTAGAATGCATATGTATGTGCATGTGTGAGTGCATACAGGTGTGTGTCTCTCAGTGTACGGGCCTGAGGAGAAGTAGATAGGTTGGCAAGAGGCAAAAAGAAGGAAAAATCAAAATGACTCCAATATGGATGGATGGCTTCAATGCCAACTGAAAGGAAGAAATCAGGGGACTTGGACTAGGGGGAAGTGGGTTGATGGGGTTGTTCAAATATTTCTCTGTGACAGCAACCTCAAGACCAATAGGAAAAAATCTGGAATTGTCTGTTTTACGTTATTGTAGTCTCTATTTCCTCAGAATGGAAAATTGAGCCAGGCCTCTTGACCTCTCGACTCTTCCATATGCCCAGAAGTGACCCCTGGGGAAATCCCACTCAGTGCTTGAATTAGTCCAACAATTTAACAAGTACTAATCAAATAAATAACTAAAATGCATTCTCCACCCATGGCCTCTTTCTGTCCCCCACTGCAAAACAGCTCTGTGGGAAAGTCAATTTGAGAATTTCCCACATGTGTCTATAACCGCAATACCAGAGCGATGATCTGAGTCAGCTACAACCTTCAAAATTTTGTTTTCTTTTCATATCAAAGGCAGCATGCTGGCTGGGAGAGCCTTAGTAATGCTGTAAAATAATTCCCAGTGTCACCTCAGGGGTTACCTGGGACTTCTGGCTTTCAAAGGCCTGGGCTGCCAGGAAAAAAGAGGCCTGCCAGGCCTGGACCAGACCATCAAGCCCATCTGGATGATCCCACTCACTCCACAAACCACACAGGATGGTTCATTTGCCCCTTGTTCCCTCTCATCACCCTTTCCTTCTCCCTCTGGGAAGAGAATGTAGCATCAGTGAACAAGACAGAACCAGTGTGGTATCCCAAAATTAGACGAAGACTTCCAGTCCAAGCCTTGATCACAGAAAGGGGACTTGAACAGCTGCAGATAAAATTGAAGCTGAAGGATGCATGCATGAGGCTCTGGAAAAGTAGTGGCTTTGTTGGAGTGGGGAGAGAGAGAGAGAGAGAGAGAGAGAGAGAGAGAGAGAGAGAGAGAGAGAGCGAGCTTTATTATTCCACTTATTTATACATTCATTGATTGACTCCTGTATGTGCCCTGACTGGGGAATCACACCAGCAACCTTAATGAATTGGGATGACGATCTAACCAGCTGAGCTGCACAGCCAGGGCTGGAGTCCAACTTTTTTTTATTGTCTAAAGTTTTGCATATGTCTCCTTTTTCCCCAATTGAACACCCCTCCCAGCCATTCCCACCCCAGGCAAGCACTCACCACCCCAGTATCTGTGTCCACTGGTTATGCTAATATGCTAATATGCATGCATACAGGTGCTTTAGTTGCTTTATAATTCCCTCCCCCTACCATTTGTCTCTAGATCGATCTATTCTTGTTCACCAAATGATGTTTATCAATATATCCCACATATGAATGAGATCATGTGATATTCATCTTTCTTTGACTGGCTTATTTCACTTAGCATAATTCTCTTCAGTTCCATCCATGTTGTTGCAAATGGTAAAAGTTCCTTCTTTTTTATAGTGGCATAGTATTCCATTGTGTAGATGTACCACAGTTTTTTAATCCATTCATCTGCTGATGGGCACTCAGGCTGATTCCAAATCTTAGCTATGGTGAATTGTGCTGCTATGAACATAGGGATGCATATATCCTTTCTGATTGGTGTTTCTGGTTTCTTGGGATATAGTCCTAGAAGTGGGATTACTGGGTCAAATGGGAGTTCCATTTTTAACTTTTTGAGGAACTCCATACTGTCTTCCACAGTGGCTGCACCAGTCTGCATGCCCACTGGCAGTGAACGAGGGTTCCTTTTTCTCCACATCCTCGCCAGCACTTGTCATTTGTTAATTTGTTGATCATAGCCATTCTCACAGGTGTGAGATAGTATCTCATTGTTGTTTTGATTTGCATCTCTCGGATGATTAGTGACTTTGAGCATGTTTTCATATGTCTCTGGGCCTTCTGTATGTCCTCTTTCGAAAGGTGTCTATTTAGATCCTTTGACCATTTTAAAAATATATATATTTATTGATTTTTTACAGAAAGGAAGGGAGAGGGATAGAGAGTTAGAAACATTGATGAGAGAGAAACATTGATCAGCTGCCTCCTGCATACTTCCCACTGGGGATGTGCCTGCAACCAAGGTACATGCCCTTGACCAGAATCGAACCCGGGACCTTTCAGTCTGCAGGCCTACGCTCTATCCACTGAGCCAAATCAGTCAGGGCTTGACCATTTTTTGATTGGATCCTTTATCTTCCTTTTGTTAAATTGTATGAGTTCTCTGTAAATTTTGGAGATTAAGCTCTTATCTGAAATATCATTGGCAAATATGTTCTCCCATTCACTGGGCTTTCTTGTTGCTTTGTTAATGGTTTTTTGTTTTGTTTTGTTTTTGCTGTACAGAAGCTTTTTATTTTGATGTAGTCCCATTTGTTTATTTTCTCCTTAGTCTCTATTGCCCTAGGAGCTGTGTAAAGATATTGCTATGACATATGTCTGCTATTTTGCTGCTTATGCAGTATTGTAAGATTTTTATTGTTTCCCGTCTTACATTCAAGTCCTTTATCCATTTTGAGTTTGTTTTTGTGTATGATGTAAGTTGGTGATCTAGTTTCATTTTTTTGCATGTATGTGTCCAAATTTATCAGCACCATTTATTAAAGAGACTGTTTTGACTCCATTGTATTCTGTTGGCTCCTTTGTCAAATATTAACAGAGCATAATGGCTCAGGTCAATTTCTGAGTTCACTATTCTGTTCCATTGGTCTAAATGTCTGTTCTTGTGCCAGTACCAGGCAGTTTTGAGAACCGTGGCTTAGTAATATAGTTTGATGTCTGGTATTGTGATGCCTCCAACTTTGTTCTTCTTTCTCAGGATTACTGTGGCTATTTGGGGTCTTTTTTTATTCCAGTTGAATTTTTGGAGAGTTTGTTTTAGATCTTTGAAATATGGCATTGGTATTTTAATGGAGATCGCATTGAATTTGTAGATTGCCTTGGGTAGTGTGGACATTTTAATGATGTTGGGTCCACCAATGCATGAACATGGTATGTTTTTCCATTTGTTTATGTCTTCCTCTATCTCTTTTTTCAATGTCCTGAAGTTTTCTGAGCACAGGTCTTTTACCTCTTTAGTTAAGTTTATTCCTAGGTATCTTAATCTTTGTGGTGCAATGGTAAATGGGATTGTTTTTTCAGTCTCTTTTTCTATGAGTTCATTATTGGTGTATAAAAAGGCCATAGATTTCTGGGTGTTAATTTTTATTCTGCTACATTGTCAAATTCATTTATTAGATCTAGTAGTTTTTTTATGTAGTCTTTGGAGTTTTCTATATATAGTACCATGTCAGTTGCGAATAAGGACAGTTTTACTTCTTTTCCAATTTGGAATGCTTTTTATTTCTTACTAGGGGCCCGGTGCACAAAAATTTGTGCACTCGGGTTGGAGGGAGTCCCTCAGCCCGGCCTGTGCCCTCTCACAGTCTGGGACCCCTCAGTGGATGTCCTATGATGGCCCCAGTCTGCCAGGCGCCTTTTGTGTGTGTGTGTGTCGCCACTGAGGACCTGCCCCCAGCCGCATCTGAGGCTCGGAGCAGTCCTCCTGTGTGTGTCTACCTGCTGGGGGTCTGCCACCAGGCACACCGTCAAGGCTTGGAGCAGGCACCCCCTCTATGTTGAT
>PVJC01041233.1:0-15441 GCA_004026665.1 Murina feae | reverse complement strand
GAAAGCAGGGAAAACCCCGCCTTGTGGTCAGGCCAGCCTTTTCCTGCTCTCTGATCCCCGGAAGGGACCTGGGAAGCCGCCAAGCAGGCCGCCAACTCTTTCCCACTCACCTGTCCCCTGCTGCCTTCCTTTCCCATTTCCTGGTGCCGCCAAGGGGTCTGGGGAGCTGCCAAGCAGGACCCTGGCCCCTGCAGCTTTGCTTTCCCGCTCCACGATGCCCCTCAAAGGGCCTGGGCAGCCACCAAGCAGGCTGAGACACACACCCCCCGCCGCCTCTTACCCGCTTCCCGGTGCCCTCCAACCCTGCCGCCTCTTTCCCACTCACGGGTCCTGGGTCCTGCGCTGTCCTGCCCTGCAGCTGCTCTGTGCACTCGGGAGGTCCCTCAGCCTGGCCTGTGCCCTCTCGCAGTCTGGGACCCCTCGGGGGATGTCCACCTGCTGGCTGCCTGACCAGCCTGGGTGAGGGGCTTTAAGGCTGCCCACAGCTCCCATTGACCCAACGTCCCAGCAAGGCTGGCTGGACACAGGTTTTTGTGATTTATCGCCTATAATTGATGCTGTTCCTTTAAGGCCTGGGGTTATCTTCTATAATTGATACACTGTTTCTTTAAGGCTGCCTTCTAACTAACGAAGCCTCCTCTGCTTCATCTCGCGTCTATAATGAAACAATTGTTACTTTTACTGGTTAGGCCGGAGCTGCTCTTTCCTTCAGCTCCCGAGAATTCTATGATTGTTACATTGTTTCAAATGTTTCAAATCTGTGTTTTGCTAGAGGCAGTTTAATCGGAGCTGAGCTGAGCTGAGCGGGCGCAGCTTCACTTTCGCTCCTGCCGCAATGGAAAGGGCTGTTTACTCAGGTCCGTGAGTGGCGGCCGCCATGTTGGCTGGGCTAATTTGCATACAGCCGCTCTGATTGGCTGGTGGGCGTGGCTTACCCTGTCTCGGAGAAACGGTTAATTTTAATATTTTGCTTTTATAGAGTAGATTATTCATTGATATAATGGATAATGACCATAAAGCAGAAGTAAATTGGGCAAAAAGTACAATCTAATAAAAAGGACACTGGTCTGGAGTTTGTACATCTGAGTTCAAGTCCTGACTCTACCATTACTACTAAGTATAGGAGCAGAGATGAAAAGGGCATGTTTTAAGAAAGATGAGTGGTAAAGAACGTAAGTGGGGCATAAGTTTTGTGAAAGAATGTGGAAGATTGGTGCTTTCCTCATGACTATTGAATGCCAAGTTCGGAGCTTTATAAGGAATAAGGATTTGACTGACTTTGTGCTTTAGGATTTTATTCTGGAAGCAAAGTGGAGGTTGAATCTACATCCAAGATTCTTTGTCCTGTGGATGCTTTTATAGATTATTTTAGTATTTAATTTGTCTAGTTACTCAGCATTTTAGCCATCTGTGCATCTGTGCCTTTATTCCCACTACAGTCTTCCTTTTTTTCTGAAAAAGAAATTCATTCTTAGCCAGATCCACTCATGTTGGTACAATTTTTCCTGGCAATTAAATCAATAGAGCCAAAGTTAAAGTCAATTTCCAATTATCTAAAAAGATTCTCTCTCCCATTAGTGTCTGTCCCTGCTGCCTCATTCTGGTCTGGGTTGCACCTGTCATTTTTTATTTCTATCTGATCATGACCCAGTACATCTCATAAGTATGATCCTGGATCTAAGATTTCTTTATACTGAAATATTTGGTTCTGCTATCACACTGTATAGTTGATTTATCATGCCTGTTGCCACCTCCCTCCACCCCATGTAAAGAGAGTTGGTGTGGAGAGACAAAATGGTGGCAGAATAGACAGACATGTCCTGAGCCTTGGCCCGGAGCAAATAGAATGAGCAGCTGAAACAAATAACATCCAACCTGTATTGGCGAAGGAGAATCAACTGGGAGACAGTTTGCAGCTGGGAAGTGCAGAGGATCCCTGGAGAAAGGTAAAATAAAGGATCTGGATGTGTGTGTGTGTGTGTGTGTGTGTACATGTACTAGAGGCCTGGTGCATGAAATTTGTGCACAGGTAGGGTCCCCAGGCCTGGCCGGTGAGCATGGCCAATCAGGGCCTTCTGGCTGCCAGCTGGAGCCTTCCTTCTAGTTGCAGGTCTGGGCCTTCCTTCATATTATGCCAATCCCTGGTGGTCAGCACACGTCATAGTGAGTGATTGAACTTCCAGTCTTCCAGTTGAACTCCTGAGGGGATAATTTGCATATTAGGCATATATATATATATATATATATATATATATATATATATATATATATATATATAGAAAGAGACTACAGACCTGGTGCACAAATTTCATGCATGGGGGGGGTCCCTCAGCCTGGCCTGCATACTCTCCATTCTGGGACCCCACAGTCGGACATCCCTCTTGTAGTCTGGGACTGCTGGCTCCTAACTGCTCACCTGCCTGGCAGCCTGATCATCCCTAACCACTGCCTGGCACCGCTAACTGCCCTCCTCTGCTGACCTGGTTGCCCCTAACTGCTCACCCTTAAAAGCCTAGTTGTTCCTAACTGCTCTCTCCTTCCAGCCTGGTTGCCCCTAACCACCTCCTCTTCTGCCCCCACCACTTTGGCTTTGTTTGGAAGAACATCTGGAAGGATGTCTGAAAGATGTCCAGTCTTATTAGCATATTACCCTTTTATTAGTATAGATATTTTTGTTGGTTTTGGAGTGAAGAGGAGAGGAGAGGAAGAGAAAGAAACATCAATGATGGGAGAAAATAATTTATTGGCTGCCTCCTGCACACCTGCTACTGGGGATCAAGCCTGCAACCCAGGCTGTTCCCTGACTGGGAATCAAACTGTGACCTCCTGGTTCATAGGTTATGCTCAACCACTGAGCCACACCAGCCAGGCTAAATGTAGTATTTTTGTTGTGGTTATTGAGGACAAATATTCTAAAGGAAGGCTTCACATAGGAGGTAACACTTGAGTAAGGTATTTTTTAAATCTTCACCCAATGAGTGAGGATATTTTCTCCATTGCCACAACCCTCACAGCGGGGTTCAGGATCTGAAGGAGGGGCTAATGCACAAATGAGAATACTATACAAGAAATATGAATTTAGAAGGCATTGGGGGCCAGGTGGAGACTCTTTCTTGAAGAGACACACCAACTTCTGGCCTGGTCCACTATTTACTTGAATACACAGTTGACCTATAGCAATGCATACAGGCATATTAAAGATAAAGTTTGGTAAACAGTAAAAAGATTATCACATTAGGGAATTGCCTTGAGCCACTGAGCCCACAGCAGGGCAATATTATGTTGATTTTCACCCCTGCTGAATATCAAAGTCCATTGGTCTTCAAATGATCTTTTGCATTAATATGCCCACTGCTGTTTGCTATAGCCCCTGGCATTTCCCCCTTTTTGTTTTCTTAATAAATTTTGAAAGGTGTATGCTGTCTGCAGGGTTGAGTCCTTTTAAAACTTTTTATTATGCATCTGCAGACTAGAATTAAACATCTAAGAACAAGAATGAGACAGACAATAGTGGTTATGCTAATCATCAAATGTAGGGAGATCCAATGAAAAGGATTGAGTTCTTTCATGTCCTTTTTAAATTGCTGCCAGGCATCTAAGGAAATAGTTTGTAGTAGGTTCCTTTCTGGGCCATCAGTTTATGGGTCCCTTTTTCAATCACTGTCCCCTGTGACATGACAGCAATGATATTAAAGTTCTGGATGGTGGACAAATGGTGGGCAATGACAATGCAAGTCCAACCTTCTCTGACTTTGTCCAGGGCAACCTGCACTGTCCCACAACTGATAACTGCTAGCATGGCAAGGAAAACTTTCTTAGGTGTACTCAGGGTTCTTGTGTCCTCACAAACTCACTCAGCTTTCTGGACTGTCTTCTTCACCACCCCCCAGGTCATGTCCAGACTGTTTCTCATCTGTCTCATTCTACTCCCATTCCTCATCTTCAGCATGTTGCTTGGAGCTACTGCTATCTGTGGCTGGAGTAGTTGATTGTCTGAAGCCACAGGTACAGGGTGAGGCTCTAGGTCAGTGGTTCTCAACCTTCTGGCCCTTTAAATACAGTTCCTCATATTGTGACCCAACCATAAAATTACTTGTGTTACTACTTCATAACTATAATGTTGCTATGTTATGAATCATAATGTAAATATCTATATGCAGGATGATCTTAGGCGATCCCTGTGAAAGGGTCGTTTGATCACCAAAGGGGTCATAACCCACAGGTTGAGAACCACTGCTCTAAGTGAAAGGTTCTCATTAGTATGGTCAGTTCCTTCTATGGCTTCATGTTTGAGTTTTAATGTTCCTAGCAGGAATCCACACAGGCTTGGAGGAGCTTTCTGAAAATACACAAGAATATCCTCAACCAAAGATTAACAAAGGATTGGGAAAATCCCATAAAGTAGACTCAGAATCCTTCCATTTGATCAAGTTTTTTTTCTTTTGGCTTATGCTGACACCAGTGTAATTCCATAGGTGTCTTGCCACCAGCGTTACAAGTGAAAAAATGTAAAGTAATTAAGGCTTGGTGTAATCTACCTATAGGAGATTTCTCCAGAATCACTATTCCCCCTTTTTATTTTTCAAGTTGGGATTTTAGCTGCTGATGTTGGCGTCCTATAATTGCCTGTCCTTGGGAATTGTATGCTATTCCCATAATGTATCTGTTGTAATTGTATGTATTTCCTTTTGTTAAAGAACCAGGCAGGATGATATGAGCCCTGAGATGAGTAATATAAAAGGGATATTGTCTTTGCTGTACAATTTCCTGTACTTGTTTAAATAGTATAAAACTTGTAGTAATTTATTTTTTAGTAAGTGACAACTAAGTTCCCCTGAATAGTCACTTATTTCAACTTGCCAATTTAAATTAGTCTGAAACAAGGTTTATTTTTTTTAACTTCATTTGTTCTTGTATGTGGACAGCAAATGACACTAATTGGATTTCTGCTATCAGTTTTTTTTAGTGTATTGACATAAGCTTTGTTTAGGGAAGGAAAATTCAAATTGTTTACTCTTAAGTGTCCTTGGTTTAGGGAAGATAGGATTTACTAGATGGTCCCAAATCGCTTGGTATGATATCTTTTAGATGGTTATAAAATGCTGTTACATGCTGTATTTGCTATATCACTGCTTTGCCACAAAATTAGAAAATTATTTGGTAGATCTTTGCATACACTTAATAAAAGTTTCCTTAGGATTCTCTAAGTATATTGAATAAATTTGTCATGTTTCCCATAGAGATTTTTAGATAAGGTCTTATTTAATTAATGTTCTCTAATAATTTCTAAAAGTCATTTGGGGGTCTTAAGGCAATTCTTTCATATCTCTACCTTGAGGCCTAATACATTGATTTTTAATTACAGTTCCTAGATATTTGAAGGACATTTCTTTCTATACCTTTTCTGGAGTAATTTTTAAGCCCCACTTAGAGATTTTCTTTTCTAATTGGATAAGCATTGCTAAAGTCTGCTTTTCCTGTGGGCTTGCCATAATTGCTACATTAAAGACTTTTACTTTATTTTAAACAGAACAACCAACTTAGTTGCTTTTCAGAAAAACAGGTAGGAGAGAGACATGCTGGCCAATATTGCAATGCATACATCTCAAGTAAAATTAACTTTCTTTTTACTTAAGGTGTCTTATTAATGGTGAGATTTAATGTTTGAATAATAATTTTTAGTTTACTTTGTAAACAGTAGTGGAAGAGATTTTTAAATTTCTCCTTATTAAACTTAAATTTACTTCTAAACAGCATTTCTTTTGGCTAGTGCTCATTTGCATATGTATGCAAATTTTACTTCGGACTTTACTAGAATCAGTAGTTTATAAAATATTGGCTTCTCATATAAATGAGCTTATATGAGATTTAAATTATATTGTGAAAAGCTAACTTATTAAGTAATTAAAGTATGCACCTTTATTGAAAAAGCAAAGTAAGCAAACCTATACATTTGACCCATGAAGTAGAGATGCTGTCCCACACCCCAGTCAATCTGAAGAGCAGGTTGTTTGGGGGTCTGAGGCATTATCTATGCTCCTGTTTTGAAATTCCACTGCTAAGTATTCTGGTTTTGCTTAAGAAGTATTCAGCAACATTGTCCTGCTAAGCTTAGAGGCTGAAACCTTTATAACATTTAAAATATATGTATATAAATAGAATACAGTTATTAATTTTTATTTGACAAAACTTCCAACGTGATTTCAGGAATATTAGATCACCTTAATTTAGTTCAAAAATATTTCTTTTAAGAAGATATAATAAATCCTTGAATCATTCCAGGGCCCTTGAAATGTCTCAAAGCTATCTCTTGGTCAAAGTCTTGAATTTAACTTGGAAAGACTATCAAAAATACATAACCCCAAGATTATATTATATACTTTTTATAATTATTCTAAAAATATTAATTAAATTTAAACCAGTTTAACATTAAAAATTTGGTTCAGACCATAGAATTAATCCTCCTTTTTAATCAGGTCAGTAAAATATATCCTAGGTTGAAATTTTACCACACATAGTACACATAAGGACAATAATATATATTGAACTACTAATTTTTCCAGAGAAAACACAATTATTTTTCTCAAAAATGAATCTCCATACTTTATGCATTCTATTATCACAACTATATAATTTCTCCCAACTTAATTTGCACTTTTAATTTTTAGAAGCCTCAAATTTTAGGTGGCAAGTTAAATGCTTAGCATTTCTTAGATTAGTAATATATTCATATTTTTAAGGATATCCTAATATATAAAAACCCGGGGTCTGTAACAACTGACTGAAGGCTTGACTGAACACTGGAAGTCAGTCCTGCAGTCAGTGGTAACCCAGCACTGACTACTGCCGGTGCGGGCACAGTGAACCAACACTGGCTGCTGAGGGGGCTACAGATCAGTCCCAGAGAGAGAGGCAGGGTCTGATCCACAGCCTCCATGGTAGCTGTTGATCAGCCATTGCCTCCCTCTTTCTCTACAGGCTTTGCCAGCAGCCATGCCTCTGTTTCTCTCTGGGCCTCCACAGGGCATGCTGATCAGCCCTGCCTCTCTAATAAGGCCCAGAGATAGGCCTGGAGACACTAACTGGCATAGAAACTGACCAATCAGAACCAAATCTGGGTGAACTGTGAGGAGCCAATGGCTGCCTAAGAGGCAGAGCTTTTGATGCTGACTGGCATAGAAACTGACCAATCAGAACCAAGTTGGCTGGCAGAGGAGGGCAGTTGGGGGTGAGATCAGACCTGCAGGGGACAGCAGTTGGGGGCTGGATCAGGCCATCATGGGAGGGCAGTTGGGGGCGATCAGGTAGGCAGGCAGAGGCAGTTAGAGGTGATCAAGAAGGCAGGTGGAGAGGTTAGGGACAATCAGGCAGGCAGATAGAGGGGTTAGGGGCAATAAGGCAGGCAGGCAGAAGTAGTTAGGGGCAATCAACTAGGCAGTTATGTGAGCGGTTTGGAGGCATTGGTCCCAGACTGCAAGAGGAATGTCTGACTGATGGTTTAGGCCCAATCACTGTGGGTCCCAAAATTGGAGAGGGTGCAGGCTAGGCTGAGGGAAACCCCCACTCTGTGCACAAATTTCGTGTACTGGGCCACTAACATCTACACTAATAAAAGAGAAAGATGCAAATCGATCATACCTTCGTGATGCCCAACAGTCAATCAGGAGTGAGTATGTAAATTAACCCAACAAAAATGGCAGGTTAATTTGCATAGCAGGCACTGAGCAGCCAGAGGCAGGGTGGGACACAGGCATTCCACACAGCCCCAGCTGCTCTAGGCCTTTGGGCAACGTGGGAAAGTGGAAAGGCAGCTCTGGGCCGGAAGGAAGGCAGAAAGGCGGTTCTGGCCCTCTGGACAGCATGGGAAGGCAGAAAGGCAGCTCCAGCCCAGAGAGAAGGTGGTGCTGGAAGCCAGGGGAAGGAAAGCCCATTCTTGCATAAATCTTTATGCATTGGACTACTAGTTTAAAATAAAATGCAAGACATATTTATGTAATAGATTCAAGTTTATCCTTTAGATTTTTCATATGAAGCAAACTCAGATTAGTATTTCAGTATTTTGTCATTTAAAAATACCTACATATTTAATATGTTCCCTCCCTCCAGGTCCTGGAGGAATTGCAACTCCCAGCTTCCCTTTCCCTAGGTGTTCCAAGGTTATGGTATCAGCTAACAATCCACCCTTCCCTCAGGGCAGCAGTCCTGGCTTGTTTTGCTAATCCAGTTTTGGTGAAGGAGGCAATGCCTCAGCTGAAGGTCATTCCCCCAGAACATCAGGGCTACATTTGAATTAGCCCTTTTTAGCCTTCTCATTCTCATTGGGCTTGGTGGTCTGACAGTCATGGATGCCTGCACCTTGTATTAAGTCAATGAGTGAGACGAGTGACTGATTGCTTATGCTTGCTGATAACCACTCAGGGTGGCAGACTCTGGGGGTCCTTGGAACCCAGTTATCTTGAGTTCTAAGCAAGTGCCTTTAGATAGGGCACCAAGAGAACCCCAAGGATCTTTAGTCATTATGCCAAGCAAAGGTCTCTGAAGGATTACACTACTCCCACAAAGTACAATGACCTCTCAATCACTACCATACCACAGGAATCTTAAAGTTTTAAATTGATCAACTCAGCCATAATTGTTTCTAAAAGATATTGGGTAAATTCCATCTCCCCTTGTTCTTTATTCTAATCTAAAATCTCTGCATTTGGTGGTAGCAGCCAAGGGGTAGGAGGCCCTTGAGAGACTGTATTACTGTTGCTGTCACAAACCCAGGGAGAGAGATCCAGAACTATAATTTGTTGATGGATTGTATTGGAGTCCTAAAAGACTAGGAATTATGTGGGTAACATTTTAAAACTAGCACTGCTGTTTACTTTATGATAGGTATCCTGTGTAAGTTATGGACATTATTAACTTGACTTCTCCCTAGGCACACTCTTTAGCCATTAATAATGAAGTGCCTACATACTGCCCCATGAACATGTCCCTTGTGTCTTCTCAACTCTTATCAAGGCCAAAAAGAGTAAACCCCCTATGTCTCACGTATCTTTCTCCTTCCCACACCCTCAGCTGAAATGAGGGCCACCTGCTCTACCCAAAGTTCCATGGGACAGGGTGGTAGTAAACCATCTCTCTCCCCATCTTTTCCTCCCAAGGAAAACACCACCTGGGTAAAGTAGAGCCCATCCAGACTTCCTAACTAGAGAGAATAATTAATATTTAGTCTTCAACTTTCCCCTACTTTCTTCCCCTACCCACTCTACATTTAGTTAGAATGAGTCCAGCACAATGTCTTCATTAATGTCAAGGCTGGAAGGGAACTAGACTGTCCTCCTCATTTTAGAGGTGGGAAACTGAGATTCAAAAAGAGAGTTTTACACTGTTAGTGGCAGAGTAAGGTGTAGAAACAGTATTACCATTTCTTTCCCTCTCAGCACTACCCCTCCTACCCACCTCTCCACAGAATTCTGAGGCATCTACAGTGTTGGACCAGTTCATTACAGGTGAATTACCCATGAAAAGAGAACCTCAGGACAGGGCTATCCTTAACCAAAATAACAAACCTAACATATACTCTCCAGGGTATCTGGTATTTGGTATCAATAATAAGCTAAGAGATTTGAGTTGGGGGAATGGAGTAGATCAGGGTGGGAGGAGGCACAAAGAAAAAAGAACATAAACAAGGTTTTAATTTTGATTTAGATTAATAAATTCTTTCTAGCTGGGGTATGATCCCTGCCCTTCACAGGCAGCTAACTCTGTGTATCACCCCCCCACCACCACCACCACCACTCCCAGCAAACCCCCTTCCTAAAGCCAGTCCTAAGACAGTTACCTCAGACAGGAGTAAAATGATAAAAAACCAAGGTAAATACTCATACTATTTTATTCCTCACTTACCACTTAGGAGGCCAAAACCACCCTAGGTTATCTGATGCTTTTACTATGGAAGCTGAGGTTTTCATCAAGTTTCTATTTTATCACTTTCCTTGGCCTCTGGACTGCATCTTTTCCTGAAAAACAGTTCCTTTTTCTCTAAGATTATGATACTATGGACTGCCCATGTAGCCTTCCCCATAAGGCCTAGAAGGTTCACAAAGAAATAAGCAATAAACTTTGAAATTTCTAGGTGTTTTTGTTTGTTTGTTTGTTTTTTAGGGGAAGAGAGGTTGTATGTGCATAGGGGATTTATTTATAAAGTTATTTTTCAGAACCACCTCTAGGCCTTGAGTTCTGGTCCGTTGTGTGTATCATTATGGCAATTCTTTATCCCAGAAACAGGAATAAGGAAGCAAATACTTACCTTTATTGCTATAGTGTGACTTCCATACAAATTATGTAAGTGAGTGTAAGTAGTGTGTGTAAGTAGTGAGTGTGTTCATGTAAGTAGTGTGTGTTCATGGATATAACTATGAGTGTGGTAAGTTTTACAGGTCAGTTGTACAAGTTTGTGTGTTTATATTTCAGCTAAAACTAGTATAGTTTACATTGCTGGTTAACATTGACATGAAGGAAAACAAACTTCCTATGGCTAAAATTATATAAAACAACATTAACTTATTCTAAATACTACAGAAAATGTCTATGTGCATATCAGTCTTATTAGTCTTACACACACACACCACCATCACTATTACCACTAGCAGCAGCAGCAGCAGCACTAGAGAGAATATTATTGTGGGGACATGGTATTTACGTGACATGGTGGCTCTTGGAGTAGAAACAAATCCTAATATTAAAGACTAGATCCTTGAAAATGCATGGAGCCAACTGGATGCTTAGGAAGTTTGTTTTGGCTCTTATACCAACTTACTGTGTGTGTTTTGGCATATCTCTTCAACTTTCCACGTCTTTTTTCCCCCCACCTATAAACTTTAGCTAATAACCTCAGTCTTACTTTTTTCAGTTTGGAAATTAGGGGAACAAAATATCCAACACAATAGCTGACAAAGTAAGAGCTCAGTATATAGCACTTGTTCTGTGGAGAGCAAGGACTATGCCTTCTACTTGTTTTTATGTCCCCTGTACAGCTCCTTCCCTGGCCTCAGGGCAACTTTTGTCAAAATGACCATGGTGAGTAGTAAGTAGGTAGACTGGTTGAGAAAATCTCTTTGAGCCTGAAAAACCCCATCTCCACAAAATCCAGAGCAGGAAGAATTGGCATCAGCCCATTTACGCTTGGACCTCTGCCCAAGTACACATTGAGTGGTATTATACTTTTCTACTTCCTTTAGGACCACCACCTCAGAACTTCTGCTCCCTCCATCTTCTTCCAGCCACATACATTCATCTGTTCAAGATTTTTAAAAAGTTTTTTCACTGGACAGACCAAAGGGCAAATAGCAAGGCCAATTCTCCATGGGAATGAAGTGGTCAATGCCTCTTTTCAGTTTCAGGGGTGCCAAATAAAGTTCTGTGACCTAAATATTATTTTCCTGGATGCTGCTCCTATCTTAAACTTTTAAGTCCTAAACATTTCAGTGAGAACAACTTTATTAAGGGAGGAGTGGGCCTGGTTATGCCCTTAGGCAAATTGTTTCTTTTTGCCTTACTTTATTCATTTGCAAAATGGAGTGAATCATTCCCACCTTGGTTGCTTTATAAGGTCTCATGTAAAGGATCAAATGAGACAAAGCATGGTCTTTGTAAACCAAAAATTCATGGGCCAGGGAGATTCCAAAATGGTGGCAGAGTAAGTGGAAGATACACTGACACTCTCCCAGGACGAAATTAGAAATACAACTAAAATACAGAAAAAAACACCCTGAAAAATCAACTGAAGACTAGCTGGAGAGAACCCTGAAAACGAAAGACTGAAAGTGGAGATGGCACAGAGACTGGTAGGAAGTACAGAGGCATGAAAGAGCTGGCCAGGATCCCATAGACAGCCTTTAAAAATCTGGAGGGATATCTCAGCTGTTGGGGGGTTCTCACTGAGAACTCTGGGGTCTAAATCCCAAGGAGGGCTTCCTAGCCCAGAGCATCAGGACTGAAAAAAGTGCACACATGACAAATGACTGCGAAAAGCAGCAGAGTTGCTGTCTGCCAGCAAGAAACAGCTGAAAATGCAGGAACTCTCTTAAAGGACCAACCCACAAATTTTCCTGTGCAGGCTCACCTTGTAAAGCAATCAAGGCAGAGGGAGGGCAGAGTGGCCTTGAGATGTGTGAGCAGAAGCCATGTTTGGGGGCTCTGGGATAGGCGTTTTGAGGAAAATCACACCAATTTCTGTGCTTAGTTATTCCCTCACACTGTGGAGGACAACTTTCTCCAGTGATGCTTTGCTAGCCAGGATCGCACTGAATGTGATGCGGGCTGTAGGGCAACAGGGCAGAAGACCAGTGGCGTCCTAGCAGTGCTGTTCACAGCGATCACTGATGCGGGGACTCAGGGGCATGCAGATGCCAAGGCGTGGAGGCGCCAAATCCAGGAGAAGCTGTGAAGTCAGCAGAAGGGCAGCCATTGTGGGTTGCTCCGCCCCAGTGATTCTGAGACCCCGGCCCACCCCACCTACAACCCCACCCAAGCTGTGCGCCTGCCCGCCTGTAGCATAACCTAAGGGTCTGCAGCTGGGATAGAACTCCAAAAGATCTAAACCCCAAATAACGAGGAGAAAGGCCTGCAGGTCATTTCCTCCCAGTGATACCTCCCAGTGATAACTACAACAAGACTGTGCACCCAGGCTTCAAAGGCGTACAACAAGAGTGTCCACCCCAGGTGATTGGGGAGGCTGAATCACTGGGCCCTATAGGACACCTAGCACAGAAAGCCAACCTGTCAATGAGCAGCCAAAATGCAGAGACTAAGAAACGGGTCACAAATGACAGAAATGGAGGATCACAAACAACTGGACATAGAGTTCAAAACCATGGTTATTAGGTTTTTCAAGAATTTTCTACAAACTGCTGATAAATTTGAAAAGGATCAGCTAGGAATTAAGCATACACTGATTGAAATAAAGAATACTATACAGAGATCCAACAGCAGACGAGAGGATTGCAAGAATCAAGTCAAAGATTTGAAATATGAAGAAGCAAAACCCACCCAGCTGGAAAAGCCAAAAGAAAAAAAGAATCAAAAAATATGAAGATAGTGTAAGGAGTCTCTGGGACAACTTCAAGCATACCAACATCAGAATTATAGGGGTGTCAGAAGAAGAGAGAGAACAAGATATTGAAAACCTATTTGAAGAAATAATGACAGAAAACTTCCCCCACCTGGTGAAAGAAATAGACTTCCAAGTCCAGGAAGTGCAGAGAACTCCAAACAAAAGGAACCGAAGAAGGACCACACCAAGACACATCATAATTAAAATGCCAAGAGCAAAAGACAAGGAGAGAATCTTAAAAGCTGCAAGAGAAAAGCAGTCAGTTACCTACAAGGGGACACCCATACAACTGTCAGTTGATTTCTCAACAGAAACTTTGTAGGCCAGAAGGGAGTGGCAAGAAATATTCAAAGTGATGAACAGCAAGAACCTACAGCCAAAATTACTTTACCCAGCAAAGCTATCATTCAGAATTGAAGGTCAGATAAACAGCTTCACAGACAAAAAAAAGCTAAAGGAGTTCATCACCACCCAACCAGTATTATATGAAATGCTGAAAGGTATCCTTTGAGAAGAGGAAGAAGAAAAAGTAAAGGTAAAAATTATGAACAACAAATACACATCTATCAACAAGTGAACCTAAAAATCAAGTGAATAAAAAATCTGATGAACAGAATAAACTGGTGAATAAAATAGAATCAGAGGCATAGAAAGGGATTGAACTGACAATTTTCAAGAGGGAAAGGGTGTTGGTGGTATGGGAAAAGAATGGACAATAATCGTACACCTATGGATGAGGACAGCAGGGGGTTGGAAACTGGGAGGAGGGGAGCTATGGGGCAAAAAAGAGGAAAAACTGAAATAATCTGAACAATAAAGATTTAAAAAATCAGGACTTTTTTAAAACGCCGCTGGATGTGGGACAAATTGTTAAAAATTGGGACTGTCTCGCCAAAAGCGGGACGTCTGGCCACCTTATGCAAGCTCCATCCATGGTAAGTGCCCTATACTTATTACTTATACTATATTTTTATTGTACTTTTTCTATCTTAAGATGTATTTAAATACATGTGTACTTACCATTATGTTATAATTCAATACAGTAACATAATGTACATGTTTTTATCTTAGGAACAATAGGCTGTACCATATAGCTTAGGTGTGTAGTAGGCTGTACCATCTAGGTTTGTGTAAATGCACTCTATAATGTTCACACAATGATAAAACCAACTAACGATGCATTTCTCAGAATATATCCCTATGATTAAGGGGACACATGACTGTAACTCAAATATGAAAGTTAGTAAAAGTATTGTTTCTGGTGCCACTAAAAATAACAAAAAGGAAGATGGAACAGAAGGAAGGAAGTATGAACATCAGTAAAAGATGTCTAACTTTCCCTCCTGAGTTTGATCATCAGCTGAAATTCAGCCACCTGCCCTGCTCTGCACATTTTTATTTTTCATTTTTGGTTTTATTTCTTTTCAGGTGATTTAAGTGTGGGAGATATGAGTATTAAGGGAGTAGGGAAGATGTAAAGCCTGCCCATATAAGGACTGGGCCCCTCACATTTCTGGAGTAGACTTCCTTTGTGGAGCAAATGGTTTGAAGGCCTGTTATTTTGCTAGCCCAGAACCATCCTGGCTTCTGATCCTGTGCTCATGGCAAGAGACTCCAAATTCACCCTCATTGCCCAGGCCACTAAGCTGGCCACACAGGTTGCTTGGCTGCTGTTTTGGTGGAAGCCATCTTACCTCCAGCAAGGTGATATTCCAGGGACCAATAGACATTTGAGGGTAGTGTATCAAGTGGGAGAGATCCAGAGTTCTTTCTAGGGATATATGAACAACTGGGGAATGGTGGGTTGAACCAGTTTGCTTTTTTTTTTTTTTTGAGGTAGGTAGGTATTTTTTTTAATATCTTTATTGTTCAGATTGTTACAGTTGTTCTTCTTTTTCCCCCATAGCTCCCCTCCTCCCAGTTCCCACCCCATCCTCTGTCCCCATCCCCCCCCCGTCCTCATCCATAGGTGTACGATCATTGTCCATTCTCTTCCCGCACCCCCAACACCCTTTACCCTCGAAAATTGTCAGTCCACTCCCTTTCTATGCCTCTGATTCTATTCTATTCACCAGTTTATTCTGTTCATCAGAATTCTTATTCACTTGATTTTTAGATTCACTTGTTGATAGATATCTATTTGTTGTTCATAATTTTTTATCTTTATTTTTTCTTCATCCTCTTCTCAAAGGATACCTTTCAGTATTTCATATAATACTGGTTGGGTGGTGATGAACTCCTTTAGCTTTTTCTTGTCTGTGAAGCTCTTTATCTGACCTTCAATTCTGAATGATAGCTTTGCTGGGTAAAGTAATTTTGGCTGTAGGTTCTTGCTG
>PVJC01041232.1:0-15441 GCA_004026665.1 Murina feae | reverse complement strand
TTATAATTTCCTTCCTTCTGCTTACACTGGGCTTTTCTTGTTGCTCTCTTTCTAAATCTTCGAGTTGCAGGGTTAGGTAATTTATTATCATTGTTTCTTGTTTTCTACAGTAGGTTTGTAGAGCTATGAACTTCCCTCTCAAGACTGCTTTCACTGTGTCCCATAGATTTTGGATTGTTGTGTTTTCATTGTCGTTTGTGGCAATGATGTTTTTTATTTCTTCTTTGATCTCTGTTGTAACCCAGTCATTGTTTAATAGCATGCTGTTTAGTCTCTATGTGTTTGATTTTTTGGATTGTTTTTATTTTAATTGATTTCCAGTTTTATGCCATTGTGATCTGAGAATATGCTTGATATGATTTCTACTTGAATTTGAAGAGACTTTGCCTGTGTCCCAATATATGGTCTGTCTTTGAGAATGACCCATGTGTACTTGAGAAGAATGTATATTCTTTGGCTTTGGGGTTAAGTGTTCTGAAGATGTCTATTAGGTCCATCTGCTGTAGTGAGTCATTTAGAATTGATGTTTCTTTACTGATTTTTTGTTTAGAGGATTTGTCTAATGGTGATAGTGGGGTATTAAAGTCCCCCACTATGATTGTATTGTTGTCCACCTCTCCCTTGATATCTTCCAGAAGTTTTTTTATGTATTTGGGTGCTCCTATATTGGGTGCATATATGTTTACCAGAGTTATTTCTTCTTGTTGAATGGCTCCCTTTAGTATAATGAAGTGGCCTTCCTTATCTCTTTTTATGTCCTTCACTTTGAGGTCTAATTTGTCAGATATAAGTATTGCTACCCCAGCTTTTTTTTCCATTTCCATTGGCCTGCAAAACATTTTTCCATCCTTTCGCCATCAGTCTGTGTGCATCTTTTTTTCTGAGGTGGGTTTCCTGTAAACAGCAGATATGTGGGTCATGTTTTCTTTTGATTGGTGCGTTTAATCCATTTACATTTAAAGTTATTATTGATAAATACTTGTTTGTCGCCATTTTTATTCTTTACCCTTGTGTTCCTTCTTCGTTTCCTATTTTTTATTTTTTACAGTAGGCCCTTTAACATTTCTTGCATTGCTGGTTTGGTAGTGACAAACTCCCTTAGACCTTTTTTGTCTGTGAAGCTCCTAACTTCACCCTCAATTTTGATCGATAGCCTTGCTGGGTACAGTATTCTTGGATTCAGACCCTTCCTTTGCATGACTTTGTATATTTCATTCCATTCCCTTCTTGCCTGATGTGTTTCTGTTGAGAAATCAGTAGCTAGTCTGATTGGAGAGCCTTTGTAGGTAACTTTCTGTCTCTCTCTGGCCACTTTTAAGATTCTTTCTTTGTCATTGGTGTTTGCCAATTTAATTATAATGTGCCTTGGCGTTGTTCTTTTGGGGTTCTTTTTGTTTGGAACTCTGTAAGCTTCTTGTATTTGTGTGGGATTACTCTTCCTTATACCCGGAAAGTTCTCTGTCGTTATTTCTTCCAATAAGCTTTCTATTCCTTGCTCAGTTTCCACTCCTTCTGGCACCCCTATTACATGGATATTGTTTCTTTTTGTGTTGTCCCAAAGTTCTCTTAGGCTCTCCTCCTGCTTTTTAATTCTTTTTTCTAAGCGCTGCTCTGCTTCGGTATTTTTTTCTACCTTGTCTTCTAGCTCACTGATGTGGTCCTCTGCTTCTTCTAGTCTACTATTGATGCTTTCTATTGAGTTCTTTATAGCACTGATGTCATTTTTCATTTCTTCTTGGTTCTTCTTCATTTCCTCTTGGTTCTTACACATATTGTCGAATCTGTCTTCCATTCTTTTCATCCACTTTATGACCATTTCCCTGACTTCTTTCTCCAGCAAGTTGCTTGCCTCCATTTCATTTACTTCCCTTTCTGGTGAAGCCTGTTTTTCTTTCATATGTGGGCTATTTCTTTGCCTCCACATGATCTATCTTCTCTGGGTATCTGGTTATATAGTTTTTTTCTCTCCTGTGTTGGTTTAAAGGCACAAAATACAACACAGCAAGGCACAATGCACAAGGATCAGAACCCAAATGTATTCACAATACTTAAAACCCCACTAAAGGTTACCACCATAGAAAAGCAAGTTAGGGGATAAATAAGAAAGAAAAAGAAGAAAAGAACAGAAAAAGGGAGTGCCAAAACAAATTTGGGAAAAGGAAGGCAGAGAAAAGAAAAGAAAAAAAAAAGTAAGAGCGATAAAAAAAGAATGAAGTAGAAGGGAGGAAGAGATTGTATGAGGAGAAAACTCAAATAGAACAGCCACTAGTACCAGCAAATGCCATCTACAAAGACCTAGAGATGAATGGAAATCATCAACTAATTAATCAATTAACAATTAATATCTAACAAGGTAAGGAAAAACAGAGTAAAAAAGAATAACCAAAATACAACCAAAAAACAAAAAGGAAAATCGAGACAGTCTCACCAACAATTATAAAAAAACCCAGTATAATCAACAATTAAGGGAACAGCAGCAGAACAACAGAGAGAGAGAAAAAAAATTTTTGGATAATGAAGAAAGAAAGGAGTGAGGTATCAGTGGGCTTGGAGCAGGGGGTTGGAAATTAGATATCTTAGCAGGGTGAAATTGTAACGGGGGGTAAAAAGAGGTAATAGGGAGAATCTAAAGCATGAGTAGGATAGGAGAAAAAGGACATCAACAGGTGAAAAGTGAGGAAGAGAGGAAGAGACATAAAGGTAAAGCTGAGATAGAGTAAAATGATGCTATAGGAAATCTGAAAATAGAATGAAGGACACTAATTTCAAAATAAAATAAAGATAAAATAAAATGACTGTTAGAAAAATAAAAAAATTGTAGTAATAATATTGATTAAAAATAAAGATACAATAATTAAAAAGGTAAAATCAGGTGAGGAAAAAAGACAAAAATTGTTTCTTTTTTTTCTTTTTTTTTCTTTTTCTTTTTTCTTTTTTTAAAATTTTTAAAAATTATTATTACATAAAGCTTTACAAAGATTAGTACATATATCTCTTTTCCCCCCTGCCCTTCTCCCTGCCTCCCCTACCCCCCAGTGTTTTGTGTCCATTGGTTATGCTTAAATGCATGCATAAAAGTAAAAATTGTTTCTTAAAGGAAAAAAAGAAAAAGAAAAAAAAATTGAAGAAAAAAAAAGAAAAAATTTAAAAAAGATAGAAAAATGTGCAGTAGTGAGCGTCATTCACTTCTTCTGCTCTTCTGGCTGTATACCTTTGTCTTGTCAGGAGAGTATTGAAGTTTCCTGCGATTCACTGCTGCTCTGTGTGGCAAACCAGTACTGATTTAAAAGCTGGCAGTATTTCTGCCTTTGTGTTTACAAAAGAGTCAGTTTGTGAATCAGCCTCTGGGTGGCAGTGTTTCTGGAGTGATCTCTGCGGCTAAAAGACCTCTCTAAACGGCATTTAGGTTTTGATTTCCCCTGTTGCACTTAATACTAGTTTGGCGGAATGGACTGCCCCAGAGCAGGTTTCCTAATCCGTCGCTCCCTGCTCTGCTTCTCAAGACACACAAACAGGGTTTTCCCCTGCAGTCTCCTTGAGCGACCCCAGTTGGGTGCGCCTATGTGTTAGGTTTAATAATCCCAGGTCTGCATTTAACAACGGGAGATAAAAAGGAACCCCTCAGGGGAGTTGCACAGGCTCTGCGCGCACCTCTCCCAATGTCTTATCCGCGACCCAAAACCGAGGCTGAGTTTTCGTGTCCAGATCAGTTATGTGATGGGTTTATTTTTTGGGTTCCCTTCTGCTAGCAGCCTGTAGGGGCCCCTTCCCACACTCGGGTCGCGCTGGTGCCTACAAGCCTCGGACTGTGGAGCGCGCTAGCCCCGAGGGGAGGGGCGCAGACTCTGCTGTGCAGAGACTTCTCCTATGCACGTTCAACTCTCCCACCTGGAATACAAACCACGCTTTTAACAAGCAAAATCTGACCTTTCGGTGAGGAGCAGGGCTCGTCTGGGTCCACGTATTCTTGGTTTGAGCCCCGGTGTTCCTGGGTTCCTGGCTGGACCCTGGGTGTCCTGTTTGCAGTATATACGTTTCTGGTAACAGTCACCCAAGATGGCCCGGTCCCCGCAGCACAGTCGGCAGCTCCGGCAGAGATCTCAGCAGCAGTGGAGGCAGCGCCCGATTAAGGGAGCCCCATTTGGGTTCTCCAACAGTCCTCTGGAGTATAGCTGTCGCACACCCACAAATTTCCACGCTTGGTACATCCACACAACTCTCCGTTCCTTCTCTCTCTCTCTCACTGTCTGTCAGTCTCTATTTTCCTCATTTCATAGATGAGAAAAATAAGTCTTAGAGAGTTAAATAACTTGTTCAATGTCACAGAAATAAGAAGTAGCAGAATCAGGATTCTGAATATAGTTTAGATTTTGAAAAAGTTTTAATGTTAACCAGTTTCTTCTGAATTGGGAATTGAGATGGTATTCTAATAATGAAAAGTCAGGTAAACTAAAGTTCTGATCTAGATTTTGACATTTATGGTTTTATGACATTGGACTTACCTCTTAACCTCTGTTAATCTAAGTTTTTTCATCTCTGAAATGAGAATAATAATACCTGTGGTAATGTAGATAATAAATGGGAGCTTTTTAATTATTATCCTAGAGTCGATAAATAATAAAATTATATCTGATTGAGAAATAACAATGGTTACAGTCACTTTGGAAATCTAGGAAAATTTTTGTATGATTTATTATTCTTTGCATTTTAATATCAGTCAGTGTTTTGTTTCTGCTTCTTTAATAGTTACAACTAAACAAAGCATTAAGATTTATGATTTGATAACTCCTTTGTAAAAAATAATTAACATGACTTAATTGTCTTTTAAAAAGATAATTGAAATTGCTAAACATGAAAAAGAAAATGAGTTAATAGCCAAGAGAGAGAAACTGATTTTGGAACTAGAAAAGGAATCACGCCGCATGGAAGAGTTTGCAGAATTTGCAGAACTGGACCGTATGCAACAGGTTTGATAAATATATAAGATAATAGTTATGGCTGGTTCATAGACTAATATAGGACATGTTTACATAAACTTCAGAAAAATGTGTGCTTACCATGGCAAGCAAGAGCCTGACTCTTAGGCCTAGAACTGATACTATTTTTATGATATTTTTTGTGGCTTAGTTTTCTAAGATATAACCATACTTTTTGCTGTCATAGTAATGTGAAGTTGATAAAGTTTCTATATAACATTACATGGATTTTTTTGAGATAAAAATTATTTGCTTTCAGTATGTGACTGATGTGAGACAACTACAAAAACGTATTCAGGAATCTGAAGAAGCAGTTCAGTTTATTAATAAAGAAGAGGAACTTTTCAAGTGGGAATTGACAAAATATCCTGAACTGGATAAATTGAAAGTTAACATTGAGCCCTATCAGAAGTTTTTTAATTTAGTCTTGAAGTGGCAACGAACAGAAAAACGGTAATTTCTGGTAATGTCATAAAAATAAAGCAAATGATGTAAAAGAATTCATAAAATGAATGTACTAGCATATTGATTTTTGGTTTTGTTAGTTAAGTGTTTAAAGTAGGATTCATTTGTTAATTTGAAAGAGATGCATCAAATGTTGCTGAAGTATCTACCTAATACATATGATATCTAAAGTATAACTTAGGTTTTCCAGAGGTGATTCCTTTAATGCAGGTAGTTAATCTGAAGAATGCTCACACCAAAAATTAGAAGTATGGAGTCAAATCTACATTTTATTTTTATACTATTAGTTATCCATTTGCAGTCTGATGCATATTTTAGCGATGCAGCATAGCCAAACTGATGGTTTTAATGTTGTCTCTCTACTATCAGCTCTGTCTACGTGACTAAGAAAACCTGTTAACACTCTTGCCCTCATTTGTTTCTCTCTTTTTAAAAAAAAATATATTTTATTGATTTTTTTACAGAGAAGAAGGGAGAGATATAGAGAGCTAGAAACATCGGTCAGCTGCCTCCTGCACACCCCCTACTGGGGATGTGCCCGCAACCAAGGTACATGCCCCTGACCAGAATCGAACCTGGGACCCTTGAGTCCGCAGGCCGACGCTCTATCCACTGAGCCAAACCTGTCAGGACCTTGTTTCTCTTTTAAAATGAGAGGTCTAGCCTAACGAATCCCTAAGATTCCTTCAAACACCAAAAAGTCTCTTGAGTTTAACACTGTTGTTTCCTTTTCATTCAGGTGGATGGATGGAGGGTTTTTGGATCTTAATGGGGAAAGCATGGAAGCTGATGTAGATGAATTTTCCAGAGAGATTTTTAAGACACTGAAATTTTTCCAAATGAAACTGAAGAAGGAATTACAAGAAAAAAGAAAGTTAGCAAAAAGACGGTCTCTGGGAGAAGAGAAAGTTGAAGAAGAACCAAAGGAGAATCCTACTATTAATATGTGCTCTACAGTAATGGAGAACATAAAAGTTTTTAAGGTATGAACACACTTAATGATATTTTCAAAATCCCTGGAAAGAGAGCTCTTCATATCATCAAGTGTTAATGAAGAGAAATAGATTTGGAAGTAAAACCAAAGGTGAATTCAGAAAACTTGATCTATTCCTGAATCCATGCTTCATTCTTTCCTGATGAAGTCATCAAAATGAATTCCTTCATGGAACAATATTTAACAAAAATAAAAGACTATAACAACTAGCTACAATGATATAGAGGATATAAAAAAATAATAGGACAGACCAGATAGCCTATACTAAGGACAGCAACACAGGGTGACATTACTTAATTAGGAAAGTTTTGGAGTCACACTACCTAGGTTTATATCACACTATCTAGGTTTGTTCTGCATATATAGCTTCTTGTACCTCAGACACCTCATTTATAAAGAGAGGATAATAGTTATATGATAGTTAATATTGTATCTACCTTCCCAGGGCAATAATGACAGTGGTTCTAATGTAGTGCCAAGTTTCTACAGTCAATACACTCAAGTGCCAACTCTGTGATAGGATTTTGAATATTGTTTCTGTCCGTATCTAGTGCTCTGAGATTCCATGAGCTGTATGAGAAAATATTTTAAATAACATTTTAAAATTATTTTCAATGTTTAATGTATTTGTCTGGTTTGAAAAATAGGAAAAGATATATCTGAAAAGTTTCTTTCCAAAGTTTTCTACTCATATAACTCAGATTACCAGTGTTATTACTTTCTTTTGTCTATTTCCACAGTTTTATTACACGTATAACAATGTGAATATATATATTTTATCCTTTAATCTTTTTACATAAACTATATCACACTATAGGTATTATTTCCCCCTTTGTTTTGATTAATTTGTCTTGGAGGCCTTTTCTCATCCTATCTAATAAAAGAGTAATATGCAAATTAGGCATCACTCCATCACAAAGATGGCTTCCCCCATAGCCACAAGATGGCAGCGCCCATAGCCACATCCTCCTATCTAATAAAAGAGTAATATGCAAATTAGGCAGCACTTCATCACAAAGATGGCTTCCCCCATAGCCACAAGATGGCAGCACCCAGTCTGACTCAGCCCTGCCACTGAAGTGGTCAGGCCTGTTAGCCAGGCAGGTGACAGGGGAGGCGGGGGACCCAAGGGGTGGAACAGGCAATCAGAGGGGGCTGGGGGTCCCCTGACCAGGCCAGAGGCCTTTGCCAGAGGCCTCAGGCATGGACAGGGGCGGAGCTGGTGATTGGAGGGGGCAGAGGCAGAGCCAGTGATCAGAGGGATATGAGGGTGCCCTACCCAGACATAAGGCCTGGGCCAGAGGCCTCAGGCCTGGGCAGGGGCAAGGCCAGAGATTGCAGGGGCCTGGGCTCCGCAGAGCCAGTAATCGGAGGGGCAGGGGCAGAGCCTGTGATCGCAGGGGTCTAGGCATGGGTGGAGCTGGTAAAGCAGGGGTCTGGGGGTCCTTTTACCAGGCCTGTAGCCTTGGCTAGAGGCTGTAGTGGGGCAGGGGCAGAGCCGGTGATCGCAGAGGCCTAGGCTCTGTGAGGCTGGCGATTGGAGGGACTTGGGGGTCTTCTGCCTAGGCCTGCAGCTTTAGGCAGAGATTATAGGCCTGGGCAGGGGTGGAGCTGGAATTGGATGGGCAGGGGTGGAGCTGGTGATCAGAGTGAACTACAGAGGAAACACCTTTTCTTATCACTCATTGGCTAAGCTCCCTGTATGCCACTGGTAATATTCTTTCTTAGTAACTTGAGTAATAAGAATCCAAAAAGGTAATCTAGGGTTTTTTCACCACACTACTGGAGAGAAAAAATGGAGGGCTAATAAATGTCATATCCTGCCCTAGCTGGTTTAGCTCAGTGCATAATGCCTCAGCCTGCTGACTGCAGAGTTTGGGTTCAATTCTGACCAAGGGCATGTACCTAGGTTGCAGGCTCCTCCCTGGCCAGGGCCCAGGTCAGGGCATATGCAGGAGGCAACCAATCAGAATGTTCCTCTCACTTTGATGTTTCTCTCTGTTTTCCCTTCTCTCCCACATTCTGTAAAAATCAATGGAAACATATCCTCAGGTGAGGATAAAAAAAAAGAAAGAAAGAAATGTAATATCCTATGGAAGACACATCTTGAAAATGCCTAAAGAAAAGTTGTCATTGTTTCATGGTGAAGGGACTGGAGTTCGTGTTGATGAAAACACTTTGGTAGCTCTGGTAACTGGCAGTGGCTGCAGCAGCGGGGTGATGGGGCTGGTGGCTTCCCCTGATTAGCCTGGTCACCTCCCACAAAGGGAGGCCAGACTTCAGCTTAGGCTGGCTCCCCAAGGGGAGCAGGGAGTGGGCCTAAGCCATCAGTAGGACACCCCCTGAGGGCTCACAGTATGTGAGAGGGAGCAAGCTGGGCTGAGGATCACCCCCCACCCCCAGTGCACGAATTTTGCACACTGGGCCCCTAGTGGTATATAGAGCTTTTACATACTTGTTGAGCAGTTGAATAGAATTAGTCTTTTTGTTTTCTCTCCAGCCTTATAAAGAGGTGCTCTACACACAGGTTGGCACTACTTCTCTCAGCTTCTTTCATGGGTGAGAAAATAATGATTTTTTCTTTTTTTTTTTAATCTTTATTGTTCGTATTATTACAGTTGTTCCTCTTTTCCCCCCTGTAGCTCCCCTCCTCCCAGTTCCCACCCCATCTTCTGCCCTTATCCCCTCCCCGCACTGTCCTCATCCATAGGTATCCTCTTCTGACACTCCCAACACCCCTTTCACCCTGTGAATTTTCAGTCTACTCCCTTTCTGTGCCCTGATTCGATTCTATTCACCAGTTTATTCTGTTCATCAGATTTTTTTTTTATTCACTTGATTTTTAGGTTCACTTGTTGATAGATATGTATTTGTTGTTCATAATTTTTATCTTTACTTCTTCTTCCTCCTTTTCTCAAAGGATACCTTTTAGCATTTCATGTACTACTACTTGGGTGGTGATGAACTCTTTCAGCTTTTTCTTGTCTGTGAAGCTCTTTGTCCGACCTTCAATTCTGAATGATAGCTTTGCTGGGTAAAGTAATCTTGGTGGTAGGTCCTTGCTATTCATCACTTGGAATATTTCTTGCCACTCCCTTCTGGCCTGCAAAG
Source organism: Murina feae (assembly GCA_004026665.1). Taxonomy (NCBI): domain Eukaryota; kingdom Metazoa; phylum Chordata; class Mammalia; order Chiroptera; family Vespertilionidae; genus Murina; species Murina feae. Next base: position 5,895 of record PVJC01041232.1, on the reverse strand, counting down.
TTTCTGTTGAGAAATCGGCTGAAAGACGTATGGGTTCCCCCTTATAGGTAACTAACTGCTTTTCTTTTGCTGCTTTTAAGAGTCTCTCCTTGTCTTTCGCCCTTGGCATTTTAATCATGATGTGTCTTGGTGTGGTCCTCTTTGAATTACTTTTGTTTGGGGTTCTCTGCATTTCCTGGACTTGGAAGTCCATTTCTTTCACCAGGTAGGGGAAGTTTTCTGTCATTATTTCCTCAAATATGTTTTCAATATCTTGTTCTCTCTCTTCTTCTGGCACCCCTATAATTCTGATGTTGGTACACTTGAAGTTGTCCCAGAGACTCCTTACACTATCTTCATATTTTTTTATTCCTTTTTCTTCTTGCTATTCCAGGTGGGTGTTTTTTGCTTCTTCATAATTCATATCTTTGACTTGATTCTTGCGATCCTCTAGTCTGCTGTTGGATCTCTGTATATTATTCTTTATTACAGTCAGTGTATGCTTAATTTCTAGCTGGTCCTTTTTCATATGCTCAAGGGTCTCACTAAATTTATCAGCATTCTCTAGGATATTCTTGAAAAGCCTTATAACCCTGGTTTTGAACTCTATGTCCAGTCGTTTGCTTTCCTCCATTTCTGTCATTTGTGACCTGTTTCTTTGTCTCCACATTTTGGCTGCTTCCCTGTGTTGATAGAGTGACTTTCTGTGCTAGGTGTCCTATAGGGCCCAGTGGCTCAGTCTCCTCAATTAGCTGAGGTGGATACTCTTGGTGCACTGCTTTGTTGGCTTTGTGCACAGTCTTGTTGTAGCTAAGCCTTGATTGTTGTTGCTTTCACTGAGAGGAATTGACCTCCAGGCCACTTGGCTGTGAGAGTCAGTTGTGTCTATGGTGGGAGAACTTCTATGCTGGAGACACCGTTATGGGGCAAGACTTGTTTCAGTGGGGCTTTGGTGCCCACTGAGTCTGCCCCCTGAATGTGTCCCTTATGAGTCTGAGGAGTTGTAGACTGGGTGATCCCACTCTGACCACTAGGTACACAGTCTCTTGGAACTGTAAGGAGGTGCTATTTTAGCTTCTGCCTGAGGTTTCCCAGCCTTTTATATGCAAAAGCCTCTGCGTGCAGCTTGGGTGGGGTGGGTTTTTGGGGAATCTACAGGGTGGAGCAATCAGCTATGGCCGATTCTCAGCCCTGCCCTAAGAGGCACCAGGTCTCAAGCTGCTCTGGAGTTCCTCCTCGTGCCAGACGGTGCCATACAGACCAGCTCCTCCCCGTATGATTCTGAGTCTCCAGAAACTGACCTGGAACTGGAGTTCAGAGCCGTCGGGAGCTTGTGCCTCTCCCTAGTAGGAAATGCTGCCAGCCCTTTCCGTGAGCCCCTTCGCGCGTGCCTCATACCTCTGCACTTTACTTCTGCACCTCCTCTGAGTCTCAGTCTTTCTGGTTGTAGAATTTCCACTCAGCCAGCCTTCCTGTGGGTCTGGGTGGTGTCCGGTTTTTCTTTTCGTTGTGGCTTTGCAATGGTTGTGCACAGCAGCAATTCTGGTGTTCACTTATGTCTCCATCTTGGTTTCTCAATAATGAATTTTTTAATGAAGCTAAATTTATTTACTTTGAAGATATGTTTTTTCTACTTTATAGGTGTTAAAATTATTTACTTAACACATACTTATTGAGTGACTGTTCTTTCATGTTCTGATGAATCCTGTGGAATATGATGGCAAGCAAAAGTAGGTAATGGTAATAATACTAGAAGGTTAAAACCAAAGTCCTTTTTTTCTTTATTGATTAAAGTATTACATATGTGTTCTTACCCCCCCATTACCCCCACACCCTCCCATTCATGCCCTCACCCCCCTGGTGTCTGTGTCCATTGATTAGGTTTATATGCATGCATATAAGTCCTATGATTGATCTCATCCCCTTACCCCCACCCTCCCCTACCTTCCCTCTGAGGTTTGACGGTATGATTGATGCTTCTTTGTCTCTGGATCTGTTTTTGTTCATCAGTTTATATTGTTCATTATATTCCACAGATGAGTGAAATCATGTGATATTTATCTTTCTCTGGCTGGCTTATTTTGCTTACCATAAACAATCAAAGTCCTTAATAATTGAAATTAAAAGTTGGATATTCTACAGTTCTCCAGTTTTTAAAAAAGAACCTTATTAAATTATTATTTGCAAAAAACAAAAACATGATTGTCATACAAAGATAAAAATAAAAACGTAAAATATTTTATCCTGCTTATTAATTAGAGAACCAGTAAGATGGTAAGTCTGGTTCAAAGAACATTTGAGGAGCTGAGTACTTACAGGCAATTTAATAAAGGAATGTTAGGAAAAAATTGGTAGTATTGATAATATACCATAACAATATACCATTATACCATTTGAAGTTATTTTTTTTAATTAGCTATAAGTTACTTGCATGTATACTGGACAAAACGCTATAAGTCAACATGTAATTTTACAAAATCTGGGACTTTAGGTAGTAAACAGTGAGTTGAACAATATGCAACATTTAAACAGTTAATTTTTCCATAGGTGGCACGTACCTCATATGACATTGAAAGAACATGCCAAAAGCCTTTCTTCTCCCCCCCTGTTAAAAAAATTAAATTAAAATATAGTTGACATACAATATTAAATTAGTTTCTTTTAATTTTTAAAAATTTATCCTTATTGTTGAAAGTATTACAGATGTCCTCTTTTATCCCCTCACTGATCCCTTTTAGCCCTCATCTGCCCTCCACTCCAGGCCTTCATCACACTATTGTCTGTGTCCATGAGTTATGCAGATATTAATATTAAATTAGTTTCAGATGTATAAATATAATGATTCTATATTTATATACCTTATAATGTGATTGTCACAATAAGTCCATTAATCTTCTGCCACTGCACAAAGTTATTATGATATTATTGACTATATTACCTGTGCTGTACTTTATATCTCACATGCAGAAGTTTGTACCTCTTATTACTCTTCACTTTTTCATGCATATCCATCCACATCCTCTTTGGCAATATCAGTTTGTTCTCGGTATTTTGTGCCTGTTCCTGTTTTGTTTCATTTGTTCATTTGTTTTCTTGATTTCACATTTGTGAAATCATCTGGTATTTGTCTTTCTGTGTCTTACTTATTTTACTTAGCACAAGGTCCTCTAGGTCCATATACAAATGCCGAGATTTCCTTCTTTTTTAATTGCTGAATAACTCCATTGTATAGAGTATTTACTCATTCATCTATTGATGTATGCCTAGGTTGTTTCCATAGCTTGGCTATTATAAATAAAGCTTTAATGAACATAAGGGGTGCATATATCTTTTTAAATTAGTGTTTTTCTTTTCTTTAGATAAATGCCCAGAAGTGGAATTGCAAGGTCCTATGGTAGTTCTATTTGTTTTTTTAGGAACTTTTGTACTGTTTTCCATTCTGGCTGTACCAATTTATAATCTTACCAGTGCACGAGGGTTCCCACTTTTCCACATTCTTGCTAATACTTGTTATTTGTTAACTTTTTTATGATAGCCATTTCTAAAGGTATGAGGTGATATCTCATTGTAGTTTTTTAAAAATATATTTTATTGATTTTTCACAGAGAGGAAGAGAGAGGGATAGAGAGTTAGAAACATCGGTGAGAGAGAAGCATCGATCAGCTGCCTCCTGCACACTCCCCACTGGAGATGTGCCTGCAACCAAGGTACATGCCCTTGACCGGAATCGAACCTGGGACCCTTGAGTCTGCAGGCCGATGCTTTGTCCACTGAGCAAACCAGTCAGGGCTCATTGTAGTTTTGATTTGTATTTCCCTGATGGTTAGTGGTGTTGAGTATCTTTTCATATGTTTGTTGGACACCTGTATGTCTTCTTTGAAGAAATATCTTTTCTGGCCCTCTGCCCAATTTATTATTTATTTATTTATTCATTCATTTATTTGTTTAATTTTAGAGAGAGTGGAAGTGAGGGCAGTGGGAGGGAAGAAAGAGAGAGAGAGAAGCATCAATGAGAGAGACTAATTGGTTGGTTGCCTTCCGCATGAGCCTTGACCAGGACTGCATATAGCATCACAACAAAGGTATGTGCCTTGACCAGGAATTGAACCAGCAACCCTTTGGTCTACAGGCCAACACTCTAACCACTGAGCACAACCAGCTTGAGCTCTCTGCCCATTTTAAAAATCAGATTGTTTTGTTTTTATCTTGAGTTTGAGTTCTTTATGTATTTTGCTTATTAACTCCTTATCAGATATGTCATTTGCAAATATCTTCTCTCATTCAGTAGGTTATTATTTTTTTTGCTTTGTTGGTAGTTTTCTTTGCTGTGCAAAACTTGTTGTTTGATGTAGTCCCATTTGCTAAGTTTTGCTTTTGTTACCGTTGTCCAGAAAGATATATCCGAAAAAATATTGCTACAACTTATGTCAAATGTTTACTGCCTATGTTTTCTTCTAAGAGTTCTATGGCTGTATGTTTTACATTTAAGTCTTTAACCATTTTGAGATTATTTTTGTATAAGGTATAAGAAAGTGGTCTACATTAATTTTTTGCATGTGTCTATTCAGTTTTCTGAATACCATGTATTAAAGAGTCTGTAATTTCCCCATTTTGTATTCTTGTCTCATTTGTTGTACTTTAATTGACCATATAAAGTAGGGTTTACTTCTGGGCTCTCAGTTCTATTCCTTTGATTTATGTGTCTGTTTTTGTGACAGTGTCATACTGTTTTTTTTTTTTTTGTTTGTTTTAATTTATCTTTATTGTTCAGATTATTACAGTTGTTCCTCTTTTTTCCCCCATAGCTCCCCTCCTTCCAGTTCCCACCCCACCTTCTGTCCTTGCCCCCCCACTGTCCTCATCCATAGGTGTACGATTATTGTCCATTCTCTTCACGCACCCCCAACACCCTTAACCCCCCAAAATTGTCAGTCCACTCCCTTCCTATGCCTCTGATTCTGTTCTCCAGTTTATTCTGTTCATCAGATTTTTTATTCAATTGATTCTTAGATTCACTTGTTGATAGATATGTATTTGTTGTTCATAATTTTTACTTTCCTTTTTCTTCTTTCTCTTCTCAAAGGATACCTTTCAGCATTTCATATAATACTGGTTGGGTAGTGATGAACTCTATTAGCTTTTTCTTATCTGTGAAGCTCTTTATCCGACCTTCAATTCTGAATGATAGCTTTGCTGGGTAAAGTAGTTTTGGCTGTTGGTTCTTGTTATTCATCACTTGGAATATTTCTTGCCACTCCCTTCTGGCCTGCAAAGTTTCTGTTGAGAAATCAGCTGACAGTCATATGGGTGCCCCCTTGTAGGTAACTAACTGCTTTTCTCTTGCAGCTTTTAAGATTCTCTCCTTGTCTTTTGCTCTTGGCATTTTAATTATAATATGTCTTGGTGTGGTCCTCCTTCAGTTTCTTTTGTTTGGGGTTCTCTGCACTTCCTGGACTTGGAAGTCTATTTCTTTCACCAGGTAGGGAAAGTTTTCTGTCATTATTTCTTCAAATAGGTTTTCAATGTCTTGCTCTTTCTCTTCTTCTGGCACCCCTATAATTCTGATGTTGGTGTGCTTGAAGTTGTCCCAGAGACTCCTTACACTATCTTCATACTTTTTGATTTTTCATTCGTTCGTTCGTTTGTTTTTTTGTCTTGGCTTTTTTGGCTGGGTGGGTTTTGCTTCCCCATATTTCATATCTTTGACTTGATTCTTGGCGATCCTCTCGTCTGCTGTTGGATCTCTGTATAATATTCTTTATTTCAGTCAGTGTATGCTTGATTTCTAGTTGGTCCTTTATCATATCCTTGAGGGTCTCATTAGATTTATTGAGGGTCTCATTAAATTTATCGGCAGTCTCTAGAAAATTCTTGAAAAACCTAATAACCGTGGTTTTGAACTCTATATCCTGTCGT
>PVJC01041231.1:0-15444 GCA_004026665.1 Murina feae | reverse complement strand
CGGGGGGCAAAGCCAGGCAGCAGACCCAGGACGGCTGCTCCTGCACACCCTGCAGAGGCCCCATGCTCCTGCATGCCCTGGGGAGGCCCCCAGGGGGTGGAGCCAGGCAGTGGACCCGGGACAGGCGCTCCTGGATACCCCTCGGAGGCTCCCGGGGGCGGAGCTAGGCAGCAGACCCAGGACAGCTGCTCCTGGATGCCCCGAGGAGGCCCCAGGCCAGACCCCTCCTCCCACTGAGCTGACACACCTGGCACAGCTATGCCGGCCGGCCGTGGAGGCTCCCAGTGCAGAGCCGCCCTGCCAGCCTCCATCTTGGCTGGGTTAATTTGCATACAGCCGCTCTGATTGGCTGCTGGGCGTGGCTGTGAGCAGAGGCTCAGCCAGCCTAGGCAGGCAGTTGCAACAGAAGCCTTTGGTTTGTGGCTGGGTTAATTTGCATACAGCCGCTCTGATTGGCTGGTGGTAATGGTCAAATTTGCATGTTTCTCTTTTATTATATTAGATAAATAAAATTTTTAACATAATCTCATTTATTCTCTAAATAATATGAACTGCACATAGTGTAAAACTGTACCCAAGTGCTACAAGTTAAAGTAGCAATCACTCATCAAATTAGGCTAATAATTTCCAAGTCATCTGTTAAGTGTTAGGAATTACTGGTGTAATCCTTTATTTGCTGATCGGTTACAAACTAAGCAATGTCTGAGTTTTTTAAAGGTAACAAACCAAATCTTTCCAATAGCTTCCCCCATTTAACTGAAAGACAAGACAATGGGTGAATTGTGTCTTGATATATATTTTCCATAACATAATATTGTTCAAGGTACAACTCCTATTTCCACTTACTAAACTAATGCTGATTAAACTCTATTTTTTAGATAATACTGAGATTTTAATATTCACTATTTCCACCTTAAACCAAGGAAATCACTTATTTGACTGTCATATCTAATTACCTAGCTTAATTTTACAAAATTGTGTTTACTTTCAATCTGCCTTAAAACATCACATTCCAGGAATCAACACATTAAAAGGATGTTATTACAAGTTAATTATATTCTTCAAATTTACCATCAAATAAGTGTGTTTCCATGTAATTTTTTGATAATTTAATAGTTTTTCTCTTGGAATATTTTGCCTTATTTCAAATGTGTTTCTCTAATACTCTCTGCATGTCTATCACAGTTTCCTGTATTTGGTTTTATATGTCCCATCACCTATTAGTTGTCAAATAAATTTACCTGTTTTAGTAATTGAAAATTTCCTTCTTCCAAAACCAAAGAATAGCATGTAATAAAGCCAAATCTCTAAAAATTTCAAAATTCTATCTCACAATTTTATTAAAGTGATTATTCAAGTCTTTATATGATTTATATGATTGCATTACTAATACCATAGGCTGCCCGTCCAAAGGCAAATACTTCATTAATTTAATTCTAAGTTCTTAGATATGTTATTTAACTTGGTAGCATAGATTTGATATAAGATAAATATAAAAATAGCAATAAAAAATGTTAAGTAGCTTACCTGATTTTTATCTTTTTATTGCATTATGCAGTGATAACTAAATATAGTAAAACAGCATCAAATGAAAATATCCAAAAGTTTTTCTAGAATTTCAACTGAGACTTTTTTCTCTCTAACACTAAACTTCCACCATCTATACAAAATTCATAAAGTTTTCAGATAAAGATTTCTCATCAAGACAATATTTCTTGATTAGGCAATAAAGTTTAATATGTTGTTCCTTCCAATTCCATAAATTCAACAAAACCCATCATCCATCCTCAAGGTCTTACATATTGCATGTTAAGTAAATTATTAAACCATTTATTTGTGAAATGGTTGGAACTATGTCAATAATGACGGAAATTTCACAGCCTTGATTTATGTTTTTTAAAAGTCATTTTCTGATCTCAATAGATATGTTTTGCAACAATCAGGACTAGAACATTAAATGGCCATGCTACATTCACATAAACATATTTTTAAAGTCTTAATACATACTTAATACATACTATTGAGTTAATGTATAAGTCAGAAAATTATTTTAAATTTAAATCTAAATAGTATCCTTACTAGCAACTGATCTGTTCAGTTTGTCTATGTCTTCATGATTTAGTCGTGGTAGCTCGTATGTTTCTAGGAATTTATCCATTTCTTCTAGATTTATTATTTTGTTGGCATATAATTGTTCATAAAAGTCTCTTATGATCCTTTGTATTTTTGTGGTACCAGTTATGTCTCCTCTTTCATTTCTAATTTGCTTTATTTGAGTCCTCTCTTATTTTCTTGGTGAATCTCTCTATAGGTTTGTCTATTTTTGTTTATCTTGGTTTCACTGATCTTTTCTATTATTTTTTTAATCTTATTTATTTCTGCTCTTTGTTATTTCCTTCCTTCCACTAACTTTGGGCTTCCTTTTTTCTTCTTTTTTCTCATTCCTAACGTATAAAGTTAGGTCGTTCGTATTTCTATTTTTTGTTGAAGTAAGTTGTGCTCTAGTCTAGAAATAAAAAATATTTGTTTTAGGTTTATATTCCTGTATATTACCAAAAGATGTGTGTGGCTGCAGTTTATTACTAATATTTTTTTTTTCTTCTAAGATTCAGAAGATCACATCTATAATATCTAAAAGGATAAAACATATCCAAATGGGGAATATGTCATCCATTCCCCAACATCCAGACTAGATAAACAGAGAAATAGTGAGTGCTTCAACAGTATACCCGACTACTGCTTACAAAATTAGCTTGAACTAAAGAGCTTATATTGAAATTTATGTAATAACTAAGGGCCCAGTGCACAAAAATTTGTGCACTCAGGGGGGTCCTCAGCCCCACCTGTGCCCTCTCGCAGTCTGGGACCCCTTGGGGGATGTCCACCTACTGGCATGCCTGGCCAGCCTGGGTGAGGGGCTGATGGCTGTTTGCAGGCTGGCCAACCCTCCCAGTGGAGACCCTCACCCCATGGGGGTGTGGCCAGCCTGGGTGAGGGGCTGACAGCCGTTTTCAGGCTTCCCACAGCCTGTTCAGGGTTTGGATCCCTAGTGGGGTGCCTGACCAGCCTGGGTGAGGGGTTGAGGGCCATTTTCAGGCTGCCCACAGTTCCCATTGACCCAACGTCCCAGCAAGGCTGGCTGGAAGCAGGTTTCTGGGGTTTATTTAGCTTCTATAATTGAAACTTTGTTGCCTTGAGTCCAGTCCTAGGCAGGCAATGAAGCCTCCTGTTTGCTTCAGCTCGTGGCTTCTATAATTGAAACATTGTTGCCTTGAGCAGAGGCCCAGCCGGCCTAGGCAGGCAGTTTACTCCATCCCTGGTGCAACGGAAGCCTCCTATTTGCTCTAGCTCCATGACTGCCGGCCTCCATCTTGGCTGGGTTAATTTGCATACAGCCCCTCTGACTGGCTGGTGGGCGTGGCTTGGTTGGTGGGTGTGGCTTGTGTGTCTTGGAGTGATGGTTAATTTGCATATTACTCTTTTATTAGATTAGATTCTATCACTTCTCACAGTTGCCATTACATTATTCACTGATCGATAAGGAAGACTTTCAATATCTTATCGACCAGGAGAGCCATTCCAGTACAAACAGCTAACGAGTAACCCTGGTTATACAAATCAGACTAAATAGCTCTAATTTTCCTCTAAATTATCATTTTAAGACCACTGACACTTTCCATCCTGAAATATGCCAACTGGAACCAAGTGATATTTAGTTACTTTTTAGAAATAAAAGTAACCCAAAAAGGAGATTTCCATACAGCACAATCTAAAAAGCAAAAATCATGACGAAGAGCTTTCCACAGTAATGTTGCTAAATTTAAACTATGTTGCTTTCCAAATATTTACCTATCAGGCACCATCACCACCACCATCATACCATTTAGTGATTATGTAACAGCAAAGTAGTTGCCTTGCATTATTAAAACATAAATGAATAAACATAAAAAAACTTAAACTCTCGGTCATATCATGCCATTCTCTTCAATGTTTCCACTCAGAAAAAAATCCAAATTTTCCAACTACACTCACAAGAACTCCATATCTGTGTTCTACTGGGTTCCTCCTCCTTATACCTTACAGCTAACAGCTCACAGGCCACTTCCTCAGGTTCTTCCCTGCCTACCCAACCTCAACTCTGCACCCCCTTTTCGCACAGCACCTTCTTCTTTTCTGTCACTGTGCTTTTTCACAATGTGCAGTTAAACATGTGTTCACATTATTATTTTCTGTTTGTCTACCTGCTAAACAATTAGCTCCATGCAGGCATCTTTTCTTGATATATCTAATAGCTACCATGATGACTGGCCATAAAAAGAGCTAGCTAGATAAATATTTGGTGAGTAAATGAACAAATGAATGAATTGCTAAATACCCTATGTCTGTGTAACAGAAATGCCAAAAGTAAAACAGGACTTAAGGATTCTGTCTTTTAAAACACATTATGTAATAGGAGAAGTATCTTTGAGCAAATATGTACACAACTAAAGATTACACAAACAGATTACACAACAGGAGCACATACTTGTCATCTTCCCCTGACTTAGCTAGGACACTCACATGCACAGAAAACTAAAAGGTCCCCTTTCCCAACTGTCACTACCAACAGCAAAGGGGTACTCCCTGTTTTGCCCCGACTGTGGGGCAGAGTGATTATGGCAGAGGGAAGAAACAACATAGTCACAAGGCCAAGGGTTCAAATTCTGCTAATGGTAAGCACATCCTTCTATCGAGCTCTCACGTTTATAACTCCAACCAAAGATGATCCTCTCATTACCAATACTGCATAATCAGAACTTTCAGAGCAGACAAACCACTCTTGATAAGGTCACTCTGATGGGAAATGGGGTGAGCAAGACAAACAATCCAGCAGGGCTTAGGAAGGAAGGGCCCAGAGCCACAGACTCACAAATAGCAGGTGCCTAAAGGTACCAGAGAAAGGGAATCTAGAGTGAAGTCAACAACATAAATGGGAAAGCCACATGAGCGAACAACTGAGGCAAGTAAGGACAAGCAAAGGGGCCAGATATCTTGATGGAATAACAAATAAGTGTAAAAACAAGTAGAATGAACTGGAGATTATGATCACTTTTAAGTGTCAATGAGAAAAGTGGAATGGAAGGGGCAATCACTGAAACTTGAGTTAAAGCAAACTATGAACCATGGATGCAAATGTATACCTAAAAAGGGATTGGGAAGAAAGAGAGATTGGCCTGCCTGGGCACTGAATCACTGATATATGCAGGAGAGTGAACTGTAGGTCAGGGAGATCAGGAACAGGGCTAGGGCAGCTTACGTTAATAATGTAGGATTAAAAAGAAGACTGAGCTGGAAACAGAATAAGATCATTTCTAATTCCATGAATGGGAAAAGATGTAAAAAAAAAAAAAGTGAAAAGACTATATTGATAGAACTAGGATTCAGTTAAAGTGAGGCAGTAGGAAGAACATCTAAAGGAAAAAATTAAATAGATAAGAGATTGTGTCAAGGGGGCCAAAAGAGGTGACAGCTGCAGTGACAGGGCAAAACTGGTCAGGAATGGGAATCTGAGAGGAAACAGCAGGGAGGGGTTTATGACTAAGGTGCTAGGTTCAGGTAGGATGGAACACTCGGTTTGAGGCCCTCAATCTATAGGCACCAAGTTGAATAAGATGCATGAGGGAAATGCAATACGAGGTGTTTGATCAGTTCACAATAAATGTGTCTGGTCTACTCATCTCCCTTGGTCATGGTTGACTGCCCTAGACTGGGCCTATCAGATTCTCTTCCCTGAAATTTAAAACCTTTAAAAGAGATAGAAGATAGTTGAAGCCAAGTCACTTTATAACACTCTCGAAAGAATATCCATGTTAACTACTGTTGAAACTGTGGTTTGAACAAAACCTATCAACTTTTCCCCCAATTCTGAGAGCTGTAATCATCTATCCTTTAATAATTTCTCCATTGTTACTTAAGCTGGACTCATTGGTGTTTCTTATCTGATTCAACATGGCTTCTGCCTAGAGCCAACTCTTTCATTTTGTAAATGAGGAAACTGAGGCCCTGAGAATATATCTTTCCTAGGTTATAAAATGAGAGAAGGTCAAGACCAAAACCCAATTTGCCTACTACTAGTACTGCGGGTGATATTTTTAAACACGGATTTAGAAAGACAACTACCAAAAGATTTATGAACTGTAAGACTTCGGGTAAAATGTAGGCATAGATATAAAACATAACAGCTAAATTGAGCAGATGGAGATGATTAATGAGTAAGAAAGAGCCAATGACTCACCAATAGGACCTAATTTTTATATTATATCATAACAGGAAACCTGAACAAGGATTTCTATAAAAATTTAAGAAAAATATCTAAAACCATTGTTTTAATATAAAACCTGAGATTTAAAAAAGTAAATATAATAAAAAGGTACAGAGTCAGAGGAAGGAAAGATAAATGTCAACACAGACAAAATTATAAGGACTATGTCTATAATATAGAATATTTTGGCACTTATCCCATGCTTAAAAACATCTGTCTTGGTGTCCTTCACCAAATATTTTTGGATTATAAAATGCTTCTCATATATCCTTGACTTTCTCCAATTCTATTGCTATTTCACCTCCTCCATTTCTCAGAATCTTTGTAAGGTGTTTTCCTTTGTTTTCCCTACAAAGTGTCCTTCGCTTCCCAAAAGTTTTACTTTATTTCCCCTTTCCTAGCAAAAAACCATGCCACTAAATATTCATCTTTCCTTTCCTGTTTCCTTGGTGCTTGATACTTATTGTCTAAACACCCCTCATTAATAGAAGACAGTATTAATTGGTATATTATAGCAAACTTTTCCCAGGTGCTGCTTCAGAAACAATCATAGAAGCTTTTTAAATAAAACATTAACAAAAGTGATCTGTTTCTAAGACTGAATATAAATACCACATGTTGCTTCCATGAAACCATTCATTCCTCTTTGAAAAGTAACAATGAGAATCAAGTCTCTTATTTGTTCCAGATGGTCCAAACCCATAATAATAAATTGTACGGCTAGTGAGCCATATGAAATACGTACTTCAGGTAAATATAACTGTTTTCAAGAAAAGGAAACTATATTATACACTAAAGAATTTCTTTAATTAAAAGGAAAGCTGTCATAAACCTAATAGGTAGAATATATCAACCAAAATGTAAACTGAGATTTTGTCCCACTTATATATCAGAGAATATATAAAATAATCCTAAAAATTAACACTTTATTTACTTGAAATTTATGAAAAGACATTTGTGTAGTAGGCATTTTATAGCCTTAAGCTCTTTCTAAAAATTACACAAATTCAATTTCACATACACATAGATTACATGAAAATACCCACTATTCAATAGAAAGAAAATAACAAATCTTGATGTTGTTTATACCAAGATTTAATAAAAAACACTCTTTAGAATAAAGAATATCATTTAACTTTCAACCACAACTACTCTAAATTGATATATGCTAGCTTCACTATAACCTAAAGCAGCGATTTATACTGAGATGGGCAGGAGAAATTTTCTCAACCCACCCTCAGAGGACATGTGGTAAGTCTTCAGACATTTTTGGTTGTCACAATGTTGGTGGCAGCTGGCGGTGGCTTGGGAATGATGTGCTATGGGCATCTAGTGGATCAAGGGATGCTGCTAAATATCGTACAATGCATAGGACAGCCCTTCACAACCGAAAGTTATCCAGCCTCAAATGGTTGAGAAACACTGTCTTACGGAAAAATAAAATGGAAAGGACAAGGAATAATAAGGAATCACCATGAGGCACTGTCTGCTGAGCTCTTCCTGGCAGTGAAGGAGGCACCACCTACCTTGGATGCCTGTGGTGTGGAGATCACGTGGACTGTGCTGGGTTTGACTCCATTAGCTTTGGGTCGTTTATAGAGAGCAAATCTACTTTTCCTCCGGCCTCTGTCTCCATTAGGTAAAGCACCATTGTACCTATAAACAAAGATGAAAGAGTTCACTTATTCAAAGATATTTTTTTAAACTTTTAAGAAGAAAAGTTGGATAGAATAAGGGAAAATATAGGAATGATCATAAAGAATTGCCCACTAAATACCCCACAAAAGGAAAGGGCTGCAAACAGACATCAGCTGTAATGAAATTCAAATCACTTCCAGAAACTTAATTTAGGAGTGATGTACAATGTAATTATAGGTTTTCTATTCTATAAAGTCAGACTCTTCAAATCTTTTTGGAAAGAAACAGAGTATAAATAAGCAAATGAGAATTCTACAGAGATTGTATTGTGCTGGCTCAATTCAGCCAGCATCGTTGAATGGACCCCAGAGAAATACTCAAGAAATATTTCTAAATGACTAGTTAGAAAATAGCATACTAATTAAACCTCACCTCTCACTCCCAAAACATGTTAATGTGTGTAGAATCTTTATTTGTAAGAAGACCAAATTTAGAGACTTGCATTCTTGTAAGTTTTAAATTCTCTACCTTCATTCCCATTTCTATTTGAACCTTATTGCTGTCAGGTTAGCCAAGAAATAGCTTGCAAAAATTAAATATAAATATGACTCTACCAGAAGATTGCCCATAAAGTGATCCAAAGTAAAGAAAGATGAGTTTTAACCCAAAACTGCCCAATATCTTTAAAAGTCACCTGGAAAACATCTGATGTTCTTAAGTAGATTTCCTGTATTAACTAGAGGCCTGGTGCATGAAAATTCATGCACTTGGCAGAGGACTCAGGCCGGACCTGCACCCTCTACAGTCTGGGAGCCCTCACGGGATGTCCTACTGATGGCTTAGGCCAATCTCTGTAGGAGGCGACCAGGCAGGCCAGGGAACAGCACTGCCCCAATCACCCCACCGCTGCCGGCCTCCCTCTGCAGGAGGTGACCTAGCAGTCAATCAGGGATGTCACCAGAAGGCAACAGCCCTGCCTCACCCCCCCATTATCCCTCTGCCACCACTGGTAGCTGCCATCTTCACCATCCTTCCTCTCCCTGCTGGCACATGCCTTGGCTGGCCTGGCACCACCCGTTCACAGCTCTACCACCTGTCGACTGGTCATTCACGGTTTGGTCAATTTGCACATTACGCTTTTATTATATAGGACTAGAGGTCCAGTGCATGAAATTCGTATATGGGGGGCATCCCTCAGCCTCCCCTCCACCCTCTCCAATCCAGGACCCCTTGGGGTTGTCTGACTGCCATGGGATCGGGCCTAAACTGGCAATCAGACAACCCTCTCACAATCTGGAACCACTGGCTCCTAACCATTCACCTTCCTGCCTGCCTGCCTGATCACTCCTAACCACCTCTGCCTGCCAGCCTGATCGTCCCTACCCTCTCTGCCTGCCAACCTGATTGCCCCCAAATGCCCTCCCCTGCTGGCCTGATTGCTCCTAACTTCCCCACCCCTGCCGACCTGATTGCCCCTAAGTGCTCTCCCCTGCCAGCCTAATCGCCCCTAACTGCTCCCATGCTGGCCTAATCACCCCTAACCACCTCTGCCTCAACCCCTACCACTGTGGCTTTGTTCTGAAGGAGGATCTGATCACCAGAAGATGTCCAGTCAACCCAGTCTAATTAGCATATCACCCTTTTATTAGTATAGATACCTTAAGATGCCAGTGTTTAAAATAAATGCAGAATTGCCCAGCCAGCATGCTCAGTGACTGAGCATCGACCTATAAACCAGGAGGTCACAGGTTCGATTCCTGGTCAGGGCACATTCCCAGGTTGTGGGCTCAATCCCCAGTAAGGGACTTGCAGGAGGCAGCTCATCAGTGATTCTCTCTCATCACTGATGTTTCTAGCTCTCCCTCTCCCTTCCTTTCTGAAATCAATAAAAATATTTTTTTTAAAAAGACAGCAGCCAACACAATAACTGTCTGGTGTGAGTAAATCAAAATAAAAAATAAATAAATGCAGGATTGCAGGCAGAGTTTCTGTTTTAAACTGTATTTTCTAACTCTAAATTAACCGGCCTTTGTGTGTTCCAATCGCTGTCTCAAGTTGCCACACTGACATGATGATTCTCTACCTCTCCCTTGGAAATTCTTTTCAAGAAGAGAATCCAAAGAAGGTCATATTTACATGAATAAGTATGACAGCTCCAAGGTTCCTTCCGAACCACAAAGGCAGGGGTAGGACATCTGGTGGCTTGTCTCTATCTTAACTTTCTTGCTTTGCCACTTGTCCACTCACACCCAGAAGAATGGCAGAGAGGACACATGAGGCCCACTGAGAACAGTAAAGGTTAAAATCAAGTGGTTTTGTTTGTATGTTTTACAACTAGGTATCTAAAGTATGACAATGGATTTTAATTTTCACCAGAAGTTATTCCTGCTGTGTTTTAATATTACAATTTCCACCACAAAGGAATATCAGTTACATAAATATGTGTCTAGAATACAGAGATAACTTATTTCAAGTCTGTTCATATCCTTTTTCTGACACAAGATCAGAACAGTGTACATTATTTTTAAAACATGTGTGATTAATATAAGGAACATATCTACGAGTAAACAACCATTAAAAACCCACTTTGTTTTAATATTTTTCCATATCACTTAAATTAAGATGAACATTCTGTATTAAGAGGAAAGAATGAATCAATTAAAGCCAGGACACTAAACAATGCAGAAAAAATTTTCACCACTGTAGCCTAGAGGCAACTGGTACCAGCTATGGTCAGATTTCCTGCACGCGCGCACATTTCCCTGGCTCTCTGATGCCTCTCTCTCTCAACTATCCTCTGGTCAAAAGAATCTATCTAATAAGAGTATGTCACTCACGTTTTAGGAATCTGCTCACAACAACACTAGCCCTTCACTGCCTAAGGTGAGCCCTAACACCTTTTGTGAATGATATGGCCGGGCCAGGACTCTCAGCCCTGTCCTGGCTGGAGATGGACATCTGGTCCAAGCTGGCCAATGACATCCTTATCCTGGAAAACACAAAAATGAGACAGAGATCCAGCCCATCTATGTGGATAGCTAGAGCTGTATAATGTAAGCAGGGGAGCCATGGGGATGTCACAATCTGTTACGTCCATGAAGAAGCAGAGAAAAGTGAAGGATGAAGCAGAAGAACAGAGACAAGTAGCAAATAGAGATGAAAAGAGAGTATCCTTTAGGGCTTCCATTGGCCCAGATATACTCTGACCCTTGTTCATGAAATTCTTTTTAGTTTCAGTTAAGCCAAGTGGGTTTCTGTTACTTACCTATTATAAAGGGAAAAATACAAAAACCAGAAATGTCTATCTTAATCTATGCAGAGATACTTAACTTAAATTGCCTGAGCACAGATGCCGACATTGCAGGTTAAGTGATATGCCCATCTACTTACACTGACTACTTAATACATTTAGGTCAGGGGAAAATCCTAACTAAGACAGCAGTGAAAACCCAGAGTTAAGAGACAAGTTTCTACTTAGGTTAAGTGACATGGTCATTGATTCAATATTTATAATGCCAAGTACTAGGGCTACAACAATGAATAAAACTCTTGGCTTTATAAAACTCTCCACTAAAAGCAAAGAAAGGCACCAAACCAAGGGTGATAAAACATTTATGTAAGTGCATTTGTCATTTTATGCACTAGTAGCAACAAGTAGTAAGGAAGCCTTTACTAAGAGACACTGCTTGAACTGTCTTAAACTCTGAACAAAACTAAATGTGGAGTACAGGGCAACAGTGTATATACAAAGGCAAGGAAGACTGTAGGTAATTCAGTACTGCCAGAGCAGAAAGTTCAAGAGGAAAGGAAACATGAGGAAAGGAGGGTAAAGGGGCCAGGGTATAACACCTGGTACTCCATGATAATGGGCATACCCTCAGAGGAATGAGGAATCTGGTAAGACTAAAGTGATTGGATATACAGTAAGTTCTCACATAATGTTGTTAAATAGGTTTTGCAACTTAAAGCAAAATGACACATAATGAAACCAATTTCACTATAGACTAATTAATATAAACAAGAGTTAAGTTCCTATGGTATCTCATCTATAATAATAAAAGTGTAATACGATAATTAGACCGACAGCCAAACAACCTTCCGGACATCATTCGGACGTCCTTCTGGACAAAGCTGCCGCTGCTGGGGCTAAGGCAGAGGCAGTTAGGGCAATCAGGCAGGCAGGCGAGCAGTTAGGGGTGATCAGGCAGGCAGGCAAGGAGTTAAGGGCAATCAGGCAGGCAGGTGAGCAGTTAGGAGTAGTCAGGCTGGCAGGCAAGTGGTTAGGAGCCAGCGGTCCGGGATTGGTAGAGTGTTGTCGGACTGCTGGTTTAGGCCCGATCCCTGTGTAGTTGGACATCCCTCAAGGGGGTCCCAGATTGAGAGAGGGTACAGGCTGGGCTGAGGGTACCCCCCCCAATGCATGAATTTCATGCATCAGGCCTCTAATAAACATTGTAAGGAAACTAGTGGCCTAGTGCACGAATTTGTGCACATTGAAAGGAAATTAATTAGAAAAAATATTTTAGTATCACTATTCACCCTTTATAACAGAAGTGTCAACCAAATTCATGATTGACAATGATAGATGTAAACAAACATGTGTGATTGGCACCAGCAAGAGCTTCATATGTATCGTGCATTCACAAGTCAACTTAGCCTTTTATATATATAGAATAAACTTGCTTAATTAGACCTGCTTTCTGATTTAGCTAAACTTTTTCCAGCCCAGTGAAGCACCCCAACTTCTCTTTCAGGTAATTGTCAGCAACACAGCAGTAAATATCAACACGAAGCAGATTATTATTTTAGATCTCCAAAGGAGAACAAAGGGTAAAATATTTAACTGCAGCAGTATTTGACTATATTCTACACAGTGAGAAAGCTTTAAGTCATTTTCAAGGTCCACCATTTCTTACTTCTTTTCAGTTGGGTCAAGTTTCTAAGCTTTCTAAATCTCCATTTTCTGGCTAATGAAAAGAAAATAGGATTCCACCAAGTCTCCTATCTACTTACTCCAGCACTTTTGTGAGGATCAGATGAGATGAGGCATGGGAAAAATGGTTCACAGGCATTTGGTTAAAGTATAAAATATTTCCACCTGGCTATAAAGCAGGTTGTATTCCTGGGCTGAAGAAACTGCAAGGAGGAAGTTACTAGGGAGAAGAAGCCAGGAAGTCGGGAGTTGCTATGTGACATCATTACCCGGCACCCACAGTGACCATTTTCAGGCTGGCCATGGGGTTTCAGCAGCGTTGGCTGTGATCTGGTGGCTGTCCCTCTGGGGTGGTGGCGGGGCCTGTGTCCCACTTGGGAGAAGCTGAGTGTTGCAAGTGTTGCTACATTGGCCAGGTCCACGCTGCTGCTTCTCAGTAAATGGCAAGTGTGTGTGATGGCAGCTCCTGCGTTGAGTGTCTGCCCTTGGTGGTCAGTGCATATCATAGTGACCAGTTTAGCATATTAGCCTTCTATATGGGGACACACACACACACACACACACACACACACACTAATGGCCTGGTGCACGAAATTCATGAACAGTAAAATGAAATTAGAGAAAATATCTTAATATTGCTATTTGCCATTTCTCTATAATAGAAGTGTCAGAGATGAAAGAAAATTAATAAAATGTATATGAAAATCTCCCTCCAGTCAGAGTCTGGGGCACGCCATGTGACCCAGAGTCAAGTCCCCATCCACCCACGTGCACCTCGAAATTATGCGAGACCCAGACCCGGCTGGCCCCACCACCACCAAGCCCTGCCAGGTGGGGGGCACAGCCTCAAGTCCCCTGGCCCGGCGCTGGGAAAGGGGCACAGCCTCAGGTTCCCTATTAAGCCCCATTAGGTGGAGGGCATAGCCTCAGGGCACCCATCACGTCCCACCAAGTGGGGGGGGCAGCCTCTGGTCCCCTGGCTCAGCACCGGGTAAGGGGG
The DNA here is from genome assembly GCA_004026665.1 of Murina feae. Classification (NCBI taxonomy): domain Eukaryota; kingdom Metazoa; phylum Chordata; class Mammalia; order Chiroptera; family Vespertilionidae; genus Murina; species Murina feae. Next base: position 1,572 of record PVJC01041231.1, on the reverse strand, counting down.
GCGGCCTGAGGTCTCCGGCCCCATGGCGGGGCATGGGTCGCGACCTGAGGTCCCCCATTCCAGCCCAGCACCACGCAGCCTCAGGTCTCTGATGATCACTTGTTATGGCTCATTATGGGAACCCCGCCGCTGCCTTGGAAGCAGCCATCTTGTGTTTCGGGAACCCTTCCTCTGCTGTGCGCACAGCCATCTTGTGACGGCGTGATGGAGTGAGGGTCAATTTGCATATTTTCTCTTTATTATATAGGATGAATGATGACTCCACTGAACAACAGTATTCAAAGATTGCTGTATAAAGTAGCTCCAGCCCAGTGCAGACAATTAGCATCCAGATGATCAGGTGGGGAGAGCTATCATAGCCACAGGAGCAGTACAGTAGCCTGAATAGTAGCCTCCAAAAAGACTTACATCCATGTCCCAGACATGTGAATGTGACCTTATCTGGAAAAAATGTCTTTGCAGATGCAGTTAAAAGACGGATCCTAGAATGAGACCATCGTGGGCCCTAAATCCAAAAACAAATGTCTTTATAAGAGACACAAAGGGAAGAGACATACTGGGAGAGGGAGGAGAAACTGTGTGAAGATGGAGGCAGAGACTGGAGTTGGCAGTCACAAGCCAAGGAATGCCCGAGCCATCAGGGCAGGAGGAGGCAAAGAAGGCTCCTCCCTGAAGGCCATCAGAGGCAGAACAGTCCTGCCTACACCTGGATTCCAGACATGAGGCCTCCAAAACGGTGAGAGAATAAATCAGTATTTTAAGCCATGATGTTGGTGGTAATTTGTTGTGGCAGCTACAGGAAACTCTACAGGCCTAACCTAAAGCAGTGATGGTGGAAATGAGAATTAGAGAAAAAATTTAGTGTTAATGGTAGGAGAACATCATAATCACCAGGGACGCTTTATAACAATAGGAATGCCTGAGTCTCGGGAGATTCTGATTCAGTATTTCTGGGACAGGGCTCCAGGTGTGCACAGTGTAAAGGGTCCACAGGTGATGCTTGCTTGCAGTCATAGTCAAGAACCTTGGAGGTTTTTGTTTTGTTTTTTTTTTTTAAATATATTTTATTGGTCTTTTACAGAGAGGAACAGAGAGGGATAGAGAGTTAGAAACATCAATGACAGAGAAACATCGATCAGCTGCCTCCTGCACACACTCCACTGGGATTGCGCCTGCAACCAAGGTACATGCCCTTGACCAGAATTGAACCCGGGACCCTTTAGTCTGCAGCCCGACGCTCTATCCACTGAGCCAAACCAGTCAGGGCAAGAACCTTGGTTTTAATGGCAAAAATCAATAGTACTTGGTGACTGACTTGTTTAGCTGCACAGAGCAAGAGACAGAGAAAGGGGATGTCATATAGGCTTCTGCTCTAGGCCAGGGTAATAGCATCAATTAGAGAGGACTGGGAATTATAGGAACATCTAGGGGAAAGCATGTAGGAGGCAGCAAAAGTTACAGACTAGGGTGCTTTCACCATACAAGTGGCAATTAACATCATGAGAGTAGATGAGATTAAAGAAGTAAAGAAGGCAAGGACAGACATTGGAAATAAACCCATGGGGGGGGGGG
>PVJC01041230.1:0-15440 GCA_004026665.1 Murina feae | reverse complement strand
ATACCTGGTGGGCCCCCACCGCTGAAAGTTGGATTGCCTGAACTGCATTCTGACCATTCTCAGGAGCTTTCAGTAACCTGAGCATAAAAAGAAAGAAATTAAATGATAGCATTACCCAGTAATCAATGGTATGGTTTTGCTAGGTGGGTGTTTTGGAATAATGGTACTACAAAGGGAAAAAAAGATTGTGCTAAGAGAAAATTAGATAAGACTATCATAGTACACAACTTAGAAAATAAAATTTAGAGATCGAAAAGGAAACAGAAATGTTAAGAGATAACCTATGGACATAGACATAGAGGGGGAAAGGCCTGGGGGGTTGGATATGAGGTGGAAGGGGTCAATGGGAAAAACACATAGAACAAAGGGAACATCTGTGGCCAACCTGCATAGTAGGCTCCGCCATGGGCCACAGAAGCTCCCGCACACCCAGATCAGGCCACAAGGTTGGATCCAGGCGGGCGAGCAGCTGCCGATGAGCCTCCAAGGTCGCGTGGGCCCGCGATAGCTCCATTCCCAAGCCCGGCTGCAGGGCCAGGGGCCTGGCTTCCGCCCCGCCGTGCAGCCAGCCGCCGCTGCCCGGAACCCACCACCAGCAAACGCACAGGCGGAGGCCAGGCCTCCCCCTGTGCATTCTCCTGCGCGATCGCTCCATTGCCAGCCCAGGCTGCAGAGCAGGGGGCCTGGCTTCCGCCTGCCCTGCAGCCGCCACTACCCGGAACCCACCACCGGCAAACGCTCCATTTTTAGCGCCAGCTGCAGGGCCGGGGGCCTGGCTTCCGCCTGTCCTGAAGCCAGCCGCCACTGCCCGGAACCCACCGCTGGCAAACGCACAGGCGGAGGCCAGGCCTCCACCTGTGCGTTCACCGGCGCCATCGCTCCATTGGACCCAGTGTTTGGGTGGGCTTCCGCCATCTTGGCTGGGCTAATTTGTATACCATTGCTCTGATTGGCTGTTGGGCGTCCCGAAGAAATGGTCAATTTTACTATTTTGCTTTTATAGAGTAGATATATATGAATGATGCTATTTCAACACATTGATGACTTACCTGGAAAAATATATTAGTGTTACTATTCACTTTATATTTCTTGCTCCCCGTGGAAAGTATGATACATTTTATTTAATTTTTATGTGTAAGAGACCCTCCCTGATCTGTGTGCTTTTCCTACCTGGCAAAGGTTTTTAGTAATGATCAAGGGAAGGGGTGAGGCCATGGTGATGTCCTCTTCTTGTCCCCTTCTAAAAGGTACCTCTACTTAAATGGCTAAGACATCTTCTTGGCTCACTGGGGAGAGATGTTGTTGGCAACCAAGCTTAGCACACTCAGGGATGGCTCTAGCCTTCCTCACCCAAGGTCATGTTCTTCAGAGGAAAGCTCACACCAAATAATTGATGAAGGAGAGTATATAAATGCCAGACAATCTCAGCCCAACAAAGGACAAGTGTAACAGGTTGTTTTAGCTCAAGCTTCCACATGAAGTGGGTTGAGGTTGTCACGAGATCAGCATCAAGATTCATTGACTCCCACTGCCAGATCCTGCTCCCTGCCTCTCCCATCCACAGTGTCTATCAATCTCAGAGGCCAGCTTTGCCTCTTTCCAGGGAACCTAACTTGTGATATGTGGTAAGATGTTTTCTCATTCCTTTCAGTCTCAGTCCCCGAACTCTAGTTTATTATTCAAGATCACATCTGGCTCAAATACTATTAATGATAATTAAGATTGTAATAATAGAAAAGGAGCATTCATTTAGCCCAGTGGTTCTCACGTTCTCAACCTGTGGGTCTCAACCCCTTTGGAGGTTGAACGACCCTTTCACAGTGGTCACCTAAGACCATCCTGCTTATCAGATATTCACATTATGATTCATAACAGTAACAACACTACAGTTATGAAGTAACAATGAAAATAATTTTATGGTTGGGTCACACACAACATGAGGAACAGTATTTAAAGGGCCAGAAGGTTGAGAACCACTGATTTAGCCTATTAAATGCTCACAAGATTCTTAGAGTGAGTTTAAATATATTGCATTTACTGAGTACTTACAATGTACTAGGCCTCATCTAGGTATTCCATTGGTTTTATGTAGTTGTTTTATGTAATCCTAAAGCAGTTGAGGAAGGAGACATTCAGCATTTAAAGTAGCTTGAGCAAGGTTATATGGTGACCAGAAAGTACCAGAACCTTGGTTTTGTATCCAGGTGATCTGGTTTCAGAGTTCCTATTACTAAATCACTTTTGAGATGGTGTAATCTAGTGGTTACCTCACAGGAGCCTCATATCCATCAGAATGACCTGGGAAGCTTATTGAAAGACAAGTTGATGAAGACATTTTCAATCAGGGATGTGGCCAGAGGATTAGCATTTTCATCAAATTCTCAGGTGATATTGATTCTATTTTTCCAGGAACACATTTTCAGAGCTCTTGTTTTAAATAGTACCACAGACATCCTTTGAATTTGTCTGGATGTGACATAGTTGAATCAATTATCTACAAAACAAGACTAATTATTTACATGGCAAAATAAAATAAACTAATATAAAACCTTATTTCTTTGGCTGCTTATGATGTTAAGACTGACATGGTTTGTGAACAATGGAGGTAAACCTGGATTAACAATTAATGCACTTTGACTTTCATAACTTAATCTAGCTTTGTGATAACAGTCCAGGAGTCTATAAAAGGTTAACAGTTTGGCACTGGGGGGTGTGGTGGTATAGTTATTTCATTTTCATTCATCTTTGTTTCTTAACTTTACATAATTCTTTATAGTAGAAACGTGTTTTAAGCAAGCATATTCATTTTATAAGTATCTACTCTAATAAAAGAGAAATATGCAAATTAACCATCACTCCGAGACACCTAAGCCATTCTCAACAGCCAAGCCATGCCCCCATCCCCAGTCAATCAGAGTGGCTGTATGCAAATTAACCCAGCCAAGATGGAGGCCAGCAGCCATGGAGCTAGAGCAAACAGGAGGCTCCCGTTGCAACTGCCTGCCTCGGCTGGCTGGGCCTCTGCTCATGGCAACAATGTTTCAATTATAGAAGCCATGGAGCTGAAGCAAACAGGAGGCTTCGTTACCTGCCTAGGCCTCCACTCAAGGTAACAAAGTTTCAATTATAGAAGATAAATAAACTCCAGAAACCTGATTCCAGCCAGTGGCCTTGCTGGGACCTTGGGTCAATGGGAGCTGTGGGCAGCCTAAAAACGTCCCTCAGCCCCTCACCCAGGCTGGCCAGGCACCCTAGTAGAGACCCGAACCCTGAAGGGACTGTGAGAAGGCTGAAAACGGCCCTCAACCCCTCACCCAGGATAACCACACCCCCATGGGGTGAGGGTTCCCACTGGGGGGCTTGGCCAGCCTGCAAACAGCCATAAGCCTCTCACCCAGGCTGGCCAGGCATACCAGCAGGTGCATACCCCCTGAGGGGTCCCAGACTGTGAGAGGGCACAGACCAGGCTGAGGCACCCCCCCCCCCCGAGTGCACAAATTTTTGTGCACCAGGCCCCTAGTGGAATAAGATAAAGATGAACAAGAAGTAGGAAGAAGCAAACACAAGGACAGCTAAGCCATTTTATCCTCGATTAAATCTACAGTCAGTTTGGCTATCTAATCGAATAAAAGCGTAATATTGAAATTGACCATTTCTTCAGAACCCTAAGCAACACCCACCAGCCAATCAGATTGGCTGTATTCAAATTAACCCAGCCAAGATGGAGGCTGGCAGGGCAGCTCTGCGATGGGGGCCTCCAAGGCCGGCACAGCTGTGCTAGGTCTGTTAGCTCAGTGGGGGGTGGTTCACCCCAGGGGCCTCCACGGGGGTGTGTGGGAGTGCCTATCCAGGGTCCACTGCCTTTGTCCGCCTCCCCGAGGGCCTCTGCAGGGCGTGTGAGTGCTTCTGCTGCACAATGTGGAGCATCCGAAGCCAATCCGTTGCCTGGCTCCACCCCAGGTGTGTTCACTCAGCAGCAGGGCCCCCCCACCCCTGAGGGACCCTGCACCAGTGTCCACCCCTGGCTCGCCACCCAGCTCTGCACCAGGTGTGTCACCTCAGCGGTGGGGGTCCACCAGGCATGTGCGATCGTGGGCCCTCTGGTAGGAAACATCCAGGCCTGCACTTACCAGCCCTCTCACCTCCCAGTGCATGAACCCTTAAGGGGCTGTGGGCAGCCTGAAATCAGCCCTCAGCCCCTCACCCAGGCTGGCCAGGCATGCCAGCAGGTGAACATCTCCCCAAGGTGTCCCAGACTGCAAGAGGGCAGAGGCCAGGCTGAGGGATCCCCCTCCCCCGCCCCTGAGTACACAAATTTTTGTGCACCAGGCCCCTAGTAAGGTGATAAATTCATTTTTTAAATTGCCTTGCTATGCAAAATTGCATAATAAAAACCACAGGGGTCATGGAAATATGAGGAAACAACACTAAAAAATTGCCTCAGTGACACACTTTCACAAAATATAGAAAACTAATAAAAATGGAGACACCGTTTCGCATAGGTTACATGATTCAGAAGTGCATAAATACTACAATAACTATGTTAGTTTGTCTTACTACTTCATCCTAAAAGAAAATGTGGGTAGAGCTCACTGAGCTCTTGCTAGAAACTGATTGTTTTCACCAACTTTGGTTGCTCTGAAAGATCAGAGCTATGCACCTATTCTTTAAGTTGAAAATTGTTAGTTAAAGCAAACCTCTACCTATTCATCACATGTAAATTCTTGCTTGGAATTTTCTGCCTAGAGGATATGGGTGTCTCCCATAGCCTCAATAAAAGGCGAGGCCCAGGCACCAGTGGCAGTCTCTCCCACTAGAGGTGAACTCCCTGCCTGGCCCACCAATTTCAAAATTGATTCTCTTCTAGTCTCTCTCTTCATTTTGTGTGTGGCCTTCTCCAGAACTCGAACCCTGAGTGGGAACCCTGAACCACACAGGACATGAAAGGGGCTCCCACAAGCTCTCTCCACACAGGCACCAAACATCACAGTTACAAATCTACCTCATTCTTAGTTCTGGGACATGTTTCTCTTCCTCTGAGATGTAAATGCTTTGAATGATGCATTTCTAATAAATGCCTCTTTCATCTCTTTCATCAAAATTGAAAAGTTGATCTAACGTGTAATCTTCTATTTCCAGTAATTCCTGTGTCATACCTAGAAATCTTCCCCCTTAGTTTGGCCCAACAGCTGAAGGCTTGAGAAATTAGAGCAATATTTGAAATCACTATGTCAGCCCATGAAGCACAAAAGTGAGCCATTTCTTCATGGTTTGGCAATAAGGTCTCCATGTAGACACCTCTTTCATTTCTAACATGTGACAGGTCGTTTCTGAATTTTTGCTGTTTTTCTTTCAGTCCATTTGCTTGACTCGTCTCCTCATTCCTTTCCATTTCTTAAGGTCCCATTCTTATGACTGTGCAGGGCTTGAAGGTGTTCTTTCATCTCCATGTCATTGTTGACGACATTCTACAATGCAGATTGCTTTACAGCAAGAGTTTCCCCTAAAACACTTGTGTTATCTCAGTCTTCTCGGAACCTTCTCATTCACTGCTTGGTGTTTTGATAAAGAATTATTCATTTTGGGAATGTTGAATAATATTTATATATAAGTGAACAGATATAAATAAATATATATAAATGTCATTCAGCATGTTCAACATGAATAATATATATGTGGACACATTATAATATACACACCCTCTCACAAATGGGAAAAAATAGCAAAATATAACCTAATTGGGTAACACACTGTGAACCATGGCCAAGGCGGCCGGTGTGTGTCTGAGGTCTGTGCACCTGTGTGTTCCTTGGCTGGAAGTAGTTATCTGTTCACATCATGTTTCTCAGAAAGGCAGTTATGCATAAGCAAACATGAAATTTCCATTTCACTAAAGTGGTTCACTAATATATCAATTGCATGGAATGGGGCTGTTTTTCAAAGCACAATACAGCAGAACTGACTTATTGGAGGATGGCTGTACTATATGCTTAGAGAACAGAAAGTCGTAGAAACCATGCCTGATGGAGAGTACATATTGAAGGTGTGCCCTGGATTGGTTGTCCAGTGTCTTATAGTACAGGAACATGTATTTGAGGATATTTTTCATGCTGAAGTCTTCTGATTGGATGACAGATAGTTTCGGGATAAATGCTCCCAAGTTAAAGACTTGGAGTTCTGTCTTCTTTCTGTGCTATTTCCTGAATACTTTACAGCTTTGATTTTTGCCAAGTATGTGTAATCAATTGCAGGAGTTTTGCTGACATGATTTAATAAATATACCCATTACCATGATCCTATGTCTATTTTCATATTTAATATTTTCTTCTAAAGTTCATGTGCTTTGTTCCACCTGTTTCCATGATTATGCAGATTTTTAGAGCCCACAGTTCCCTTAGAGACAACATTTCCTTAGCCCGCATTGTAGGTGAGAAAGCAAGGTTGGGAGAGGTGAAGTAAGTGTTCCCCACATTCTCTCCATTGTGTGGAGAGTCAGTGGGACCTGTAACACAGACCTTCTATTTCACAGCACTGTGGTTGCCTATATTAAATGCAGGAACATACTCTGAAAAAAGCCATTTCTGGATTTTAAAAATCAACAGAATTGGAAGAGCTGAGCTTAAGTAAAAACACGTTCTCATGGACACCCACATTTCTGCCTCCTTTCCTTCTTCAGAACTAGTTTCCCAAAGAAACCTCCCTGAGCTGCCAAGTGTGAATGTGCCCCGGGTTTTCCACTCATCACCACCGGCATGAGGAGGCCGCTCCTTTGGAGTGGAAAAGATTGCCACAAAAAGGTTCTGCCTCCTTGTGGCCAGTGAAAAGCCTTCTGAGGGTTTTATCTGCAGAGCAGAGAGATGCACTCTCGGATTATTGTAAACATTGAGATATTATACGGAAAATGACTGGAACAGTGGACTTTGAAATGTCATAGATGTCAAACCTTGGTTCTTGAACACCTTCCATCTTGAACAATGAGGTTCTCAACCAAGTTGTTCCGGGAGAAATGTCTGGAACACAACCTCAGTTCTCAAACTGACTACCCTTTTAGGCTAATATACCAGCATGACAAAAGCAGCTCTCAGGCCACAAACAAAGGAGAGAATGCTAAACCTTGCATTGTTAAAGTCTCAGGAAATTGTGCTGTGACTACTTGTGTGTGTTTTTTGTTTATGTTGCTGGTAAAATGGAAGATTAGCACAATTTTAAAACATAAAGAGGTCATCAAGAGTGCTAATGTTGCAAAGGGTGTGAAAGAAACAAGGCTCACAGACAACTGAAGAGGTAGAAAACTGTTGTTGATTTGGACAAAGGAAAAGCAGTTAGCCAGTGACAGTATTTCAGAGGTGGTGACATATGAAAAAGCAAAGGCTGCTGCTGACCTCCTAAAAGACACTACTGGACCTATTAGGAAGGTCATTCATTTCAGGGTAGTAGGAGGTGGGCCAATAAATTAAGAAAAGAAGTGTTTCTTTACAGATTAAGCCAGTACATTAGACTTGTACTGCTTAGAAGAAAGGCTGAAAAGGGAATCATTTGGGCATCTGGAACAAGTTAATTCAACTTACATTATTTCTAATCAGAAAAATGAATTGGTTTCCAAACGAGTTGCTTCTTGAATAGCCATCCAGAGGGATTAAGTTAGAAAACAGGTTCTACTGGATTTCCATTGGAACGCCAGCATCATGCCTGCCAGTTAAGGATGTGAGCTCCAGAGCCCGACCAGCTGTGTGTGCCCAAACAGCCAGTACTAGGTCAGTAACTTCTGTTAAATGCCTTAAACTTGCTGAGCATCACTTCTCTTTTCATCAAATGAGGATGACAATCCTAGTACTTATCCTATTAGATAATTGTAAGAATTAAATAAAACAACCAAATTCTTAAAACTGTGTTTGTTACGCTATATAGATCCTCCACCCACCCACCTTATGCACTTCTTATGTGACTATGTAATTTTCTCAAGGGCACATGGAACCTAGGGAGCCAGGATGCAGATTAGCTGCTACTACCAGAGACACACATCGGAACAGAATACAAAGACCCATGGTTTCACTGACTTTCAATGAAATTTCTTCTATTTTGTAGTTTAATCCTGATCATATTTTTTGACACAGAGTGTGATTTTTTAAAGTACTATAAATAAAGCCCGAGTTCTTCTTTGCAAAATCTTGACTGTGTAATTTATAAATGCATTACATGCCTCGCCGACCAAACATACCTCATACAAACAATCGCATTCGAGCACCTGGAGAATTCTAGAAGAAAGGAGATTGGAGCATAAAAGGGTAGTGAAAGCTGCATAGTGAAACTGTGGGTGCATAAAGCCACACTTTCAGGTGGAGAGGCAGCTTTATGTTTGCAGTTAAAACTTAATATACCATTATAACTCAGAGCCAAGGTCTAAGGGAGCCCAGACTCTGTGCACTGAGGGCGAGACTCTTACTCATACACAAAGCAGATGCGAATACAAGGCAATTATGGAGAAAATTCCAGGTGCAATAAATAAATGCGCTCTCTTGTTCAATTTTCCTCAGCATGAAAGTGGTATTTTAACATTGGGCTCTCGGCTTTTCAAATTGACTTCTTTTACTTGCCTAACATTTTTAAAATAAATGACTGCATTTAAAAAAAATAAGTTGTTTCAGTTGTCAGGCAGTTAGCACTAATATTCACCTTATTTGAAAGGTGAAAACAAAGTTAATTTAAGTATATTGAAATCTTAATGTTCCTGAAATCTAATGCTCCTTTGGAAAAATAAAGAAGAGAGGATGGATGGTGTAGAACCCTCTAATATAACAGAATACAATTACAATGAATGTTTTTTGTGTTTTGAACTCAGGTGTGACGGTATAAAAATATTTTTAAAAATAAAGATCTTAACAAAAGTTATCAATGGAATTAATATAATATTTTAGATATACTATACTATCATATTTTTATTTAGACCATCTGCAAAGACAATATTAATATTAGTGTGTATTAAAGGCTTCATGTGTCTGGCAATGTGCTAACGATTTGTATACAATATTTTTCCTTTTGATACTCACGTGACTTTGGTGATAGGTTTCATTTTTATCCCAATTTAATATATAAGGAAACAAAAATATTGCAAGAGCCATCGTGATGGGCTGCTAATGTCGAAGCTGGTCCAGCAGCAGCTCAGATAGTTGGCAGGAAGGTTTCAGGGAGAGATCAGATGGTGGCAGCACTCGCTCCCTCTGAGCTGAGCCCAGGTGCTGACTGGGTAAGAGCTCCTTTGCTCACCAGGTCCTGTGGGACTCAGAGGAATGCAAGCCACACTTGCTCAGAGCTGAGTGACATTGATTTTGTACCGATTCATTCCTGGAAGACACTGGCCGAGTGGAATGGGCTGGAGAGAGACAGCGTGAAAGCTTGGCTGACTCAGGAAGAATCCCAACCCCCCCCCCCATCCACCCAACCCCCCCCAACAGTGAGCTGCATTAGAAGCAGGATCCACAGAAGCAGCAGCTTTCCATTTGGGGTCCATTTTTAGGAAAAGCCTAGAGCTGGGCAGCTTCGCCTGCCCTCTGTGCTAAACCCTGACGGAGGCCAGCACCTCGGGCTCACATCCTGGAAACATCGCCTCTCGTGAGCTCTAGTCTCCAGGAGCAGCCTCCTTGGCCCCCAGAGCTGGGTGCTTTGATGACCAGCCTTTGGGTGGGAGGCTTCAACAAGGCACTAAATGTGGAGTCCAACCCTCTTAACCTTTATGGAAACTAGGATTGGGGCTCTCTCCCACTGCAGGCGCTGTGCCTGGGGTGGAGTTTATGGAGGGAGGGTCTCTGCCTTTCCTACCTGTGTCCATGTGCAGGAGTCTCTGGGCTCCTTTGTGGATTTCTTTCAGAAGCAATTGTTCCATGAGTAGCTGTACATTCCACATGTCTGAGAGGAGGGGAGTTCAGGGCTGTCCTATGTCACTATCTTGGATGACTCCAGAAAACTATTTAATTCCAGTCTGCCAACTTCTATCTTTCTTTAAAATTTTTATTTATATATATATTTTTTGAGAGAGAGAGAGAGAGGAGCATGGATTTGTTGTTCCACTTATTTATGCATTCATTGATTGATTATTGTCTATGCCCTGACTGGGGATCGAACCCACAATCTTGGTATATCAGGACAATGCTCTAACCAAACTGGCTACCTGGCTCTACCTTTTAATTGGAGAGTACAACCCATTTCTTACTGTAACTGCTAATTGGTTGGGTTATTGAAGTCTATGACTTATATTTGTTTTCTATTTAATCAGTGTCTTCTTTGTTTCTATGTGCCTTGCTTACTTGGAGTGATCTATTTTTATAATGTTCTTAATTAAAGAATCTTTTTTAGTGATGGCTGTGTCTTTTAGCACTCTGCAATTTACTATACAATATTAAAAATGATCAAGTCTTACCTTCATAAATCATGTCAAAGTTTTCTGAACTGTGAGAGTGCTGGGACTAACTGGCAGGCCCTGAGGGACAACAAATGAACAGATTGCTCCGACACATGTTTCTGTGAAAGAGAGGGTTAAGGGACTGCTTGGCTATTGCTACCAAGTAACCCCGTTCACCAGCCTCCTTAGGCTTTTATTGTAACAACAGCTTGAACTAAAATTAACTATTAGATATTATCAGCAGGGTAAGCATCTTTGAGAAACCACATGCTCTACAAGGTCCCATCATCTAAAGACCAAACATAGAGATTCTAGCAAAACATCCGGAGGATCGGACTTGTTTAGAAAAGTCAAGGTAGGCGCTGCTGGTTTTGGTTAGGTTCCCCCAGAGGTCCCCGATCTTTTGGAGAATCCTCCTCACAGACTTCCCAACATGAGAGAACTGCGCTTTATATGCCAGTTCTGACCAGTGCAGGAGAGTTATGGTTGCTCCTCATCCCCACTGTTATGTTCTGTCCGGAGAGAGCTAACCATGGTGATACCTTGCCACTAGTTTTCACAGGACAGCTGCACAGGTTCAGTAAAAGTGCAGGACACCATTGGAACTTGTCTCAGCCCTCTCACTTTCCTCCGCTTTTTTGAATTTCACAAGGACACGTGTGCCATGGAGGACTCAGCTCTGCACCTCTGGCCTTAGAGACTTCACTGTCTCCCCCTGTGCTTCTGGGAGACCTTCCTCAGATCCCAGCCTATCTGCATCACTGGTGACCTACTCTGGGCCTGTGATAAAGGAATGAGAAAAGCTGGGCCCCACAGTGCTTATAGACTGAGTGTACAGCTTGAATTCATGGGGATTCCAACCTATGGGACACCTCGACACATGGCTGTTCAATACACATCTTATTTCCCTGACATGACCAAGTCAGCTTCATCCTGGCTGTCCTCCTGCATCACAATAGATGGGAGTGGCTATGGGTCTCCTCAGGAAATGACCTGTCAGTGTGCAGAATTCAGTCTTCATGCTCTGTTCCTGGATTATCTTGTTAGAATTCTGTAGCTCCCATGGCTGTCCTCATTCAGGGGGAAGTGGCAATCTTTTGCTGCTTTGCATACCACAAGTGCTGATGGTGTGCTATTTTTTAGTTAACCCAACCTGTAGTTTGGTTTCCTCCTTGTATCTACAATTAACTCCAACTAATTGTTTTTGCTGCATTAACCACGTTATAATAATCCTTACTTTTGACCCCATAAATTAATTCAAAATCTGGTCTACCACCTGCAGTGCTGTTCCTGTGCCTCTTCTACTCTACACTATGGTGGCTATCTTGGTGATATCTTAGATCCTCATTTTGCCTTCATCATGACCACAGTATGCTTCCTCTGGACGGCCCACACATGTCCCCCATGAGAGATGGCACACAGCCTTCTCTTATCTGTCTGGTTCTCCTTCCATTGCCCCCCTCCACTGAGAATCCACAGAAGCGCCCTATATTGTCTTCCTGAGAATCTGCCAAAAGTTCTGAGTTAAGCAAACATTCTGCAATGAGAGTCAGAACATCTAAAAAGCCAGGAAGATGAGTCACTTTTTCCTCCGATGTGTTCCAAGGCAGAGGTCCTCTATGACATTGTCCAGAGACCTGTACAATGGCACCTGCCCATCCACTGACCAGGTCCCTTTGTGACTCATGGGGCAGAAGGGACCAATGCCCCACTCAGCATTGGGCATTTCCCACCATGCTCTCTACCCTCCTTCCCTGCCCCTCAACCTCACTTTCTAGGATTCATCTCACAAATAAACATCTAGCTCCTGGTTCTCCCACTTGGGGGAAAGCTTGAAGAACATAGAAGTTATCAGTGGAGTTTCATCGACTTGGCTATGCCACTTCCAACCAGTCTAGTTTTAGAAAACCACGTCACCTACGTCACATCAGTTTATATTGTGTAACATGAAGACACTATTAATAAACACTTTCTTGACTATACTAATGCAGTTAAGGAGCCCTCGATTGGAGCCAATGATGCAGGTAGACTGGTCAAGCCCCCAGCTTCCCTGCCTCCACTTCCCATCCTTTCCCCCAATGCTCTGTGTTCATAATCCACATGGTGACAGGCTCTGGTAAAGGCTTGAAGGTGCTTGGGAGAGGGGAAACGAGCCCAGATTACAGCCAGGTCTTTGAGACAGCCAGCCCCAGGTGGGAAGGGAAGGCCCACTGCAGAGGAGGAAAATGAGAGAATGTGGCTACAGATCACGTGATGAGCTGCCTCCTGCCAGGACCCTGGACAGCTCTGCTTTGCAGTTTGTAGTTCTAGCAAGAACCAGCTACTGCTTGCTCTGAGTTTTCATGCATTCATCCATTTTCCTTTTTTCCTGAAGCACATTTGCAACAGCTCTCCATTACATACAACCAGAGTTTTAATTGACACCATTTCTAATATTTTCCTCATTTTAACGTATTTCCTGTCCTATATACCTTGCATGGATACACTTAATTCATCTTGCATTGATACACTTGGAACAATGTTTTCGTAAAAAAAAACAAAAACAAATTCTTTCTATTTTAAGCATAAAGACACAGATATACCTATGAAGGGTAATGGGTTTTGATCCAGGTTTGTAGTCAAGCACCAGGTACATTCAAGTAGGATGCTTTATCACATCTAAGCAGATGCCAGGCACATGTTTGAGCTCAATAAAGTATAGTGTGATAGAATTGAATGGCATTTAAAATATAAAGATTTGAAGAGCTCATTGATTATAGAATTTTCTAAAAATGAAACTATCTTGCAGATTCATCAGTAACAGAGATATAGAGGAAAATATATTTATGGAAACCTCATATATTTATATTTTTTATGATTTTGCCGGCAGTTTGTATGGTCTTTACAATGTGGACAAATGTCAGAAAAAAATGTTATGATATATTTACATTAACACTAAATAAAAACATCTTTTTAACTTTCTTCAAATGATCAATAATCTGAAAGGTTAACATGTGTTTCTTTGCATAGTAACAAAAGCCAAATGCACTAGCAAAGCTTCTGAATCAATGCACATCTTGGAGAGCTGCAGAAACTCAGAGCTACAAGAACTAAAACTGAAGAAGTGACATAAAAGCCAATTATTGCTATCAGGTTAAACAGGATAACGTGAAAGGAAACAAAATTATTGTGACTTAGTGCCTTTAAAACACATCAGAGTTTTCTTCTGACATCATATGTTGCTAAAAACCTTTTCCTTTTTATTTATGTAACAGCATACCATCTGTAATATTAAATTCATCATCTTATGAGTGTATCAAGTATGCCAATATCCAACTAATTTCTAACTACTGTAAATCAAAATGTTACCATTAACATTGATGTATTATATTTTACAGGTGGTATATTTTAAAATATGTTTTCAATATAATTCTGTAGTCACTTTGTATTCTGTAAATAAGCTTCCTAGTCATTGATAAACTATTAAATTCACTTCATATGCTTAGACTAATGAAGGTTAATCACTGCAAATTCCCCAGGAAGCTGGTTACCTTGCTCTCTTTTTTATGTATTCCTCCATGATTCTGTGTGTTTTGTTTTGTTTTTTTTTTTGTGTGTGTGGGGGGGTGTATGAGAGAGAATGGTTCAGATGTTCCCTGTCATCATTGTACATAGAACTCTATCCAGTGAAGTTACTGTTATAATTTCATGTCATGCTAAATTATCCCCAGACTCTACTTCTCTAAACATCACCAACTCTTTCAAAATTATATCGAAAAAAAATAACTAGCCATTTGTGAATGGAGAGACAAAATCAATGACATGTCATTAATTTTCTTAAATTATGACATATTTGTAACTTTTTAATTACAGATGCCCACAAATGACTTATAAACATGCTGATTAATTTTTGGATGAAAAATGATGCAAAAAAATACCCCATAAACTAGAACATAAGAACAAATTATTGAGTCACATAGCAAGTATTTGATAGTAACATGTTGAAAAAAAACTGAGTGACTAAATTTGCCCATTAATGAATTAATAAATGCATTTGTTGACACATGCATGAATAATTGGGTGGATGGATGAACAGGTAGATGAACAAAAGAAACACTTGACACTCAATTAAAACCACAAAGTTGAGGTTAAATTACAGTTTCGTTTTTTTCCAATGGAGAGATTTAACTTTGGAAAAGATGAACATATATATAAAACTGACTATAGTAATATGACCAAAGGCATATTTTATACGTGTATGTTAAGTGCTATATATGGATGATACTCATCACGCAAAAGAAGAAAGGGAATTTTAATCAAATGACTTGATGGCCTCACCACAGAGGACTTGGGGGATCCCATATAAAATTAGTTGCAAACAAAATTTCCAGGTGAAAACAAAAATTGATAGTATGGAAACCTCTGCAAAAGAAATCAGATTAATAAGGATATTTTTCTATTAATTCATAAAAGGGAAGATAATAAAGGGAATTCAATACTTCAGCACCAAACGTGAAAATAGAAAATAAAGCCACCATGATATTTCAATATGACGAGAATCCTACAGTGTGGTGAGATCATTGCCATGCCTAAGTTATTGATGTGGGCAAAGGGATCTCCTTTAAAATCAACAGCAAGTTCATAGGTGAAGTGGGGTCCATTACCCATTAGAAAGGTAGAGAGGTCCATGTGGGGGTCACTGCCCATTACAAAGGTAGAGAGGCCCATGTGGCATTCCGTGGCCCATTAGAAAGGGAGAGAGGCCTGTGTGGGGTTCTATGGCCCATTAGAAAGGTAGAGAGGTTCGTGTGGGGTTCCATGCCCCATTATAAAGGTAGAGAGAGAGGCCTGTGTGGGGTTCTATGGCCCATTAGAAAGGTAGAGAGGTTCGTGTGGGGTTCAATGCCCCATTATAAAGGTAGAGAGAGAGGCCCGTGTGGGGTTCCATGGCCCATTAGAAAGGTAGAGAGGCCCATGTGGGGTTCCATCGCCCATTAGAAAGGTAAAGAGGCCTGTGTGGGGTTCTATGGCCCATTAGAAAGGTAGAGAGGTTCGTGTGGGGTTC
>PVJC01041229.1:0-15458 GCA_004026665.1 Murina feae | reverse complement strand
GACCAGCTCAGCACCCCGCCAGCCCAGGCCGGACCAGCTCAGCACCCCTGGCTTGCGCGGCAGTCACTCCCCCAGGCGGCCGCACACACAAACCAGGACGCATGCTCACAGCAATTACACGCCGCTCACTGCTTCCTCGGATTTAAGGCCTGAATGTTAGATGGAAAAGTTAAGCCAAAATCCTACCTAACGGCATAAACTGAAAATAAATCACCAAACTTCTAACTTGCTGCGTCTCCCAGTTTTACACACACTGTCCCCTGAGGAACCAAATGTGGATTCGGCAGAACTATTCCTCCTCACTGCAACCTGAGAAGCCGTCACAGCTTTATTCCCACCTCCCTATCTCTGTGGGCCTGTGGGCACCGCCCGTGGCAAGAAATAGCAGAAGCCCCCATGACCACCTGCCTCCCAGCCCCCATCAGCCCTCCTTGGACGAGGCGACCGTCCTCTTCCGCTCGCTGCCTTTTCATTTCATTGTCTGCCCCTCGCGCACCCCCCCACCCCATCAGAGCTGCCAGCTAACACAAGGACGCTCTCTTAAGGATGCTAATTGTCAATTTCAAAAATAAAGTGTTCTGTTATTTTAATTTACTTTCATTATTGCTATTTGTATGATACTTTCCTTTGTTAATGAAAATAACCTTTGTTGTTGGAATGTAAAAATATGCTCGTATTAACTGTAGAAAACACCCCACCAAAAATTATGGTCATGGGCTGTGGCTGTTACAAAAGAGAACAGTTTAAAGACACCTTTCAGAGGAAAAATTCAAACCGGCACAAGGGAACTAAACAGGCACCAACGGCTGGAAATACATCCTAAGAGCCTGTGACTTAGGAGGAGTAAACAGTAAAGGAAGTGGCTCGTGATGTCTGAAAAGCCAACAGCCTTTAGTCTGGCTGTAACATCCCCAGCACAGGGACAAAAGACGAAAGGCTCCTGAGCCTGTTACTGCTGCTTCTTTCCCCAGGTGGCTCCAGGATCACTGTTTCTGAGACCAGTACATTTTTAATACAAAACTCAGGCAAATGCTAGGACACCTTTTCCTAAACAGACCTCAGTGCTTTAGCCATGGCACCAGCCTTTTCTTCCAGAAAGCTCCGACAGCCAGCCCTCCCGCCCCGCTCCAGGACTAAATTTAGCAGCTCTGTTCATCAGAGGCAGCTGCGAGTCAGCCCAGCCGAGCCCCAGGGCGGCCTGGTAAACACTGAATACAGGTCACGTAGCTCGGCAGCTAACAAACTCTCAGAGCCTGGACTCGGGGGCATTCGGAGCAGTTTTGTCATCAACAATCTAGGATCCCGGGGGCCCCCATGTCGTTTCAGTTGCTAAGCAACTCTGGTGTTAATGTCTTAGAGGAGAAAACCTTACCCGGCATCTGGCCGTTCATCTGGTTCTGCATGTGGGGCGCAGGGGGCCCCCCACCGACCATCCCATCTGAAGGCATGTTGTGAGCGCGCGGAGGGGGCGGGGCGCCGCTCGGGTTCATCCCTCCGGGGCCCAGAGGCATGTTCTGGGTGGGTGGCTGTGAGAAGACAGTGCAGGAAACGGGAGAAAGTCAGACGTGACAGAGTAAGGTGCACATGGTACAGCAGTTGCCGTGTTATTAAACAGGAGCAAAAACAAATGCATTTCCATTTGTTTAAGTGCATTAAACACAGGCTTAGTAACATGTTTAATATACTCCCCGAACTTCCCAGTATCATTAGAATGAATATAACATGTCTCCTGTCCACCTCAGACCATGGGAACACAATAAAAGTGTATTTCAGTTTATAAAATCTCCACGGTGAAAATAAAAATTCTAACATTTTATACAAAAAGAATTTCCACTTATTATGTGTAAGGACCTCTAATGTGTCCATTGTTGTTACTTAAATGGTTTTAAAAATTAAATATGCTTTCATTATAAATATATTTGGATGTGTTTACTATTAACGATGAATTTTACCTGGAAAAATAAAAACAGAAACAAAAAATTATCAAAGAACTGAAGCCCCAACATGTAATGTACTTCCCAGGGTCTGGAGGGAAGTGGTTCTGCGGGGAAGTGTTTTCAACCGCCCCGACTGCGTTCAGCATCCAGCCGGGGCGGCGGCCGCCTGCTCCCCAGATCGGAGCACGGCTGATGGCCTCCGAGGGGAGAGACAGCTGCCTCCGAAGGACGCCTCTGGCAAGCGTCCTAATGAAGGTGTGAAGGAATCGCTGCCTGACCTTGAGAGCTCACCAAGGGCGAAGGAAACACGAAGACCACCTGCCACCCTTCTTGGGGACACTGTGATGGGGAAAGCAAATGGTCATCTCTCTCCAAACCCCCCTTTTAAGCAGGAGGACAGGGCATACTTTTCCGGATTGATGGCGGCCTTCCTTCTCTACTTCTCTGTGCCCTGGGCACAGCGTCTGTTCCTATCACCAGTTATCCCACTGCTTCCAGTTTCCGACTGCCAGTGAGTGACGTGGTCTGCACCACCCAGACACTGTGCACACACCCCGCCCCCCCGCGCCCAAATGTTGCTGTTCAGCCATCACACGGGAACACCAGCTCTGCGACCTCCAGGGACAGTCACCGACATGCCACAGAGAGCCAGGCGCTGCTCAAACAGCACCCACCGTCTCAGCTTCTTCCCCTCCACATCCAAGGAGAGTGTGCTTTCTTCAGCATTTTATCTCTACCTCTCATCTCAAATTCCTTAAACACTTAATGATCTCGTTCCATTCTCAAAAAATTACCAAATGTCAACTCAGTGTCACATCTTCTGAATTTTGAAGTATCCTCTATCATCCTTCAAATATGGCTGACCTGGACTCTCGCTTGAAAATAAAAATCCTTCCTCCTATTATCATATCCCAATTTCCTATTGAGAATTCATGCTCTCACTCTAATAGGTATCAGTTTTTCACTTTCCAGTGACTCACTTCATACAACCTAAGTATTGCGGTTCCCATCATAATAAGAGATCTTCTCTCTAACCCTCCTGCCGATAAAGGTTATCTAGACACACGTGAGAACAAGGCCCGCAGAGAGACAGGAGGGCTGGGCCTGCAAAGGGGGGAGCCGGCTCAGCTGCAGGATCTCCGGCTCTCCCCACCTGATCTCCCCGCCTGCTCTCCCCTCCCCGCCTGGCCCTCCCCACCCGCTCTCCCCTCCCCGCCTGGCCCTCCCCGCCAGGCTGTGTAACAGGAAAGTACGGAGCACCCAGGGGAAGGGGCAGGCCCACTGCACTGAGTGGAAAACAGTCAGTCTGGGGACCAGAGAGCTGGAGACTGAAGAACCAGAGCGGGGGTTCAAGTAAACTGCAACTGGGGAGCGCGAGGGCCGAGCAGAGGTTTTAGCTTCTGCCCAGGGCTGGGGGGGCGGAGATGGCGGTTGAGGCCCCACCGAGGTAGAAGCGCCTCCATGAACAACCCGAGCCCTCTCCTGAGACACCCAAAAAGCCTTCCCACAGATTAAGATCAAAGCTGAACTAGGTCAGCCCTAAAACACGTTATCAGGACCCTCCAAAGGCTCCAGGGAATCCCCTAGCGCTTTGCTACCAAAGAAACTTAGAACTCGGAGGAAAACAGCAAATGGAACCCCTACGACTGCTCCCTCGAGATGCTTGGCATTCCATTAAAAACTACAAGGCACACGGACAACGAGAATAGTGGCCAACGCCCGTGAGGATGCTTGTGCCACTTTAAGGAACTACAGGAAGTAACAAGCACAGGCAGCTGCGGAGAAAAGGAAACTCTCATAACGCTCTTGGGACCGTACCTGGGGGCAGTGCGGCGGAGAACCATTTAGCAATTCCTCACCAAGTTAAACGGTTACCATGTCATCTGGCAATTCTACTCCAGTATAGATCCAAGAGAACTGGAGAGCTACATTCACATGAAACTTGCACACATGCGATGGCAGCATTATTCATAACAGCCAAGAAGTAGGGGGGAAATAAACGTCCGTCAACTGATGATGGACAACAAGATGCGCTGTACTTACCCAGACAACGCAATAGTATTCAGTCACAAAACGGAATGAAGAACTGACACACGTTACAACACAAACCTTGAAAACACTATGCTCTGTGGAAGAAGTCGGACTCAAAGGGCCACACACCGTGCAACCCCACTGATAGGAAATGTCCACATCAGGTCAAGCCAGAGACAAAACACAGGCCGCAGACTCGCTGCTGGAGCATGAGCAGCCACGGACGGCCAACTCCAGACTGGGGCGATGGAAATATTTTGGAATTTGGGGTAGGGATGACCGTTGCAGAGAACGGTGACTATGCCAAAAACCACTGAACTGTATACTTTAAAGGGTTAAAATGACAAATTTAATTTGCGTTTTTTAAAAAGCGAGTACATGGACAACCATGAGAAATAAAAACTAGAAAAAGACACACTGGCCATCCACACGTTGGTGTTACGGGAGCGACTTTCCAATAACTGCGACTGGCACGATCAAGAAAACGAACTCGAGAGATGGAGGGTTTCAGCAAAGTGCTAGGATCCTTAGGAGCCCAACAGAAATTCCAGACCTGAACGTGTCGTCACTGAGATGAAGAACACAGGAGTTTAGTGCGAGCAAGAGTGAGGACTGGTGAACTGAAAACACACACAGACGCACAAGACATGCCCCGAGAAAGCAGAGAAAACACACAGAAAGTGGAAGGGCGTGTAAAAGATGGCGGAGGGTCTCGTATAACGAGCATCTACCTGGGGTTACAGAAGCAGAGGAAATGAACGGATTTTCCAAAGCTAACGAGGCACGATCCCCTGGCCAACGTGGGGAGCTCTCCAAGCGTCAGCCTGATGAAAAGATGGATCTAGCAATATCGGCGTCCAAAGTCAACGAGAAACACATACAAGCAGCCCAGGAAGATGAACGTGTATCTCAGGGCAGCAGCAATAAAACTAACAACCCAGAAACAGAAAATAATAACGTGACATCTTTAAAGAAAACACACCAACCCACCTGGAGTTCTACACTGAGAAAAACCCTCCAAACCAGAAGATGAAATGAGTTTCCGACAAACAAAGGCTGTGAGCCCCCTGCAACCGCAGGGAACTCATCAGTTAAAGGAAGGTGACCTCAGATGGAAGCAGAGAACGAGAAGAATTGATAGAAAGGAATGTATAGATGAATATAAGTTAACTAGGGGCCCAGTGCACAAAAGTTTGTGCACTCAGGGAGGTCCCTCAGCCTGGCCTGTGCCCTCTCACAGTCTGGGACCCTTGGGGGATGTCCACCTGCTGGTGTGCCTGGCCAGCCTGGGTGAGGGGCTGATGTCTGTTTGCAGTGAGGCTGGCTGGGATTTATTTAACTTCTAAAATTGAAACTTTGTTGCTTTAACCGGAGCCCAGGTCAGGTTGCCCCTGACAATCCAGACTCCCAGTGCTTCCTTGAGCCCAGGGCGGGAAGCGGGTAACTGAGGTTTATCTTCTATAATTGAAACTTTGTTGCCTTGAGCAGAGGCCACAGCCAGCCTAGGCAGACAGGAACCTTAGCTTCCTCCATCACTGGGGCAAGCCTCCTGCTTATTCCAACTCAGGCTGCCCACAGCTCCCATTGACCCAACATCCCAGCGAGGCTGGCTGGAATAAGGTTTCTGGGGTTTATTTATCTTCTATAATTGAAACACTGTTGCTTTGAGCAGAGGCCCAGCCAGCCTAATGGAAGCCTCCTGCTTATTCCAGCTCAGTGGCTGCCGGCTGCCATCTTGGCTGGGTTAATTTGCATACAGCTGCTCTTATTGGCTGTTGGGTGTGGTTTGGCTGGTGAGTGTGGCTTAGGTGTCTCAGAGTGAGGGCCAATTTGCCTATTACTCTTTTATTATATTATATTATTAGATTAGATGTTGATTTTTAAAGCAACTGTAGCAATGACCTGTATGGCTTAAACATGCATGTAATATAAAACATATGACAAGACTAACACAAAAGACTGAGTAAGTGAAGTTAAACTGTTACAAGTGTTCTGTATATTTTGAATCTTAAATTTGCCCACGCTGACCACCACCTCCTCGCCTACCACGTGGCACAGCTACCGCCAGCTCGTCTCTCGCACTGACCACTGCAATCACCTCCCAACTGGACTCCTATCCCATCCGCGCCCAGCACAGAGAATACTCCACACGGCAGTCAGGATAAGTGTGTAAAATCTATCAATTCACTCTTCCGCTCAAAATCCTCTGAGTTTCCAATCTCAGAGTGAAAACGAAAGCCCTTACACACTTGGAGGAAAAGAGCCTACAAGATGGAACCTGCCACCTGGAGCATCATGCCAGGCCCCCACGGGTCTCGGGTTGGATTTCTGGTCGGGACACCTGCAGGAGGCAACCAACTGATGTTTCTCTCTGTCATCCATTTTCTCTCTCCCGCCCTCTCCCTAAAATCAGTAAAAACATATCCTCGGGTGAGAATTTAAAAAAAAGGCAGGGCCTGTCCACACAACTTGCTGCCGCCATGTTCAGCCACAGGAACCTCCATGTTCTCGCACCCAGGCCCTGGGCCTCAGACCTCCCCGCAGCCCGGTTCCTGCTTCCAACACTCGGCCTCCGGGCTCTGCCCAATGCCCCTCTACTTCACGCTGCTGCACCACCCCACCTGCCGATCCCCCGATGCCCCCCTCCCCCCCGCCCGCTCTGCTTTCCTTCTCGGCAGCTCTCACCATCTAACAAGGCACGCGATGCGGTTACTTCTCACGCCTGCCCTGCTGGTTAGAACACAAAGCCAAAGGGGGCAGGAATATTCGTCTGGTTTGTTCACTGATGTTTCAAAAAGCACCTAACTAGCCCTGACCAGGTCGGCTCGGAGGATAGAGCGTCAGCCTGCAGACTGAAGGGTCCCAGGTTTGATTCCGGTCAAGGGCATGGACCTTGGTTGCGGGCACATCCCCAGTAGGAGGTGTGCAGGAGGCAGCTGATCGATGTTTCTAACTCTCTGTCCCTCTCCCTTCCTCTCTGTGAAAAATCAATAAAATATATTTTTAAAAAATGAAAAAAAAAAATACCTAACTACCACTGCCTGTCACAAGGAGATACTTAATATTTAGCAAATCAATGAAAAAACTCTCGATTTAAATGATTTACCAGAAAACTGAAAATTATTCTCACAATAAAATTATTGTAAATATTTCTTTAAAATATAAAATATCACACTGCAAAATATGACTTTTAATTTACTCATCTGTGTAACTATCGTTAATATAGGTGTCATTAATAAAGTTCCCCACAAGGAGGCACCAAAATGACACACAGATAAGAAACTCAAAAAGCATCGAAACAGGAGAGGTATAGACACACCACTACCAAGTATTTACCCAAATGGAAGCCTGGATTAGTCAACCAGAACAGCTGCAAAAGCCCGTGGGTATCCTAGCTGCCTTACCTGCTAGTCCAAGGTCAGCCTCCCAACTATGAGCTCTATGCGCATGTGGAAGCACTGGGAAGACCTCCCAGACTCCCCGTCCTGCAGAAATGTCAGGGTGCATCGTGGGTGGCCCTGAATCTACTCAGGCTTTCGACCTTACGAGCTCATTCCTCATGTCACCCTCTCATCTCGTCCTCCCCAAAGCGCTAGCTAAGACAGCAGTCAGCCCAGCTGTGAACCCTGACAAGCTAAACTTCCCTAACTGATTACCCCACCTGTTTGCACAGCAGGATAGTTTTCCAAATTTTCTAAGAAATCTGGGTCCAAGATGATTCACCCACTAACAATACTTTCCCAGGGTTTAGTGCTAGGTTCCCCATAAATCCAATCTTCCTTTTATGAAACAGCAAACACTGCCATGGTAACTAGTCAACACTGAACTGCCTCAGCTCTGGCCCTGGCTGTCGGCTGGAGCATTGTCCGCAAACCCACAGAGGTGGCAGGTTCGAATCCAAGGCAGGCGCATCACTAGACTACAGCTTCCATCCCCAGGCAGGGAGCATATGCGGGGCTACCGGTCCATGTTTCTCTCTCACAGAGAAACATGTCTGTCTGTCTGTCTGTCTGCCCCCACGCCCTTTCATCTCTCTCTCTCTCTGAAAATCAATAAAAACACATCCTCAGGTGATAGATTCAGCAACACTTCCTGGGCTCTGAAATACTATGATGGTGTTAATCACTAAATAGTCGCTCCAGATCCATATAAACTTTTTTTCTTAAATACATTTTATTCATTTTTTACGGAGAGGAAGAGAGAGGGATAGAGAGCTAGAAACATCGATGAGAGAGAAACATCGATCAGCTGCCTCCTGCACACCGCCTACTGGGGATGTGCCCGCAACCGAGGCACATGCCCTTGGTCAGACTCGAACCTGGGACCCTTGAGTCTGCAGTCCGATGCTCTATCCAGTGAGCCAAACCGATGAGGGCCATATAATCTTATAGGACAAAAAGTGCCTTCTTCCCAGACCAGGAGGATTCTCTGGACGATACTTCCAGAATGTAAAAAATAAGAAACCAAACAACTAACCCACTCCTGAAGCAAGGGGGAAACAGACAGGAAGCCTTCCTAAAGGCGGTGCTAGCACCAGTCAGCTTAGAAAACAGGAAGATGTAAGGGCTTAATCCTGAAAGTACTTTTATATTATTTTTCCATTTACACCAATCTGGCTAAATTACAAAAGTAATGTATAGTCATTATAAAAAATAAATTAAAAAAATAAAACGGGAGCCATTGCTCAAAGCTTCAGATGCAGACCTCCAGAAAGTTTTAACAATTTGTGTGTGTGTATGTGTGCATTTAGCTTTTGACAGTAGGGTCACACTCTTCTGCGATTTCTTTTATTCTACTGTAGGCATTACTCTCCATCTGTACATAATTCAACTTCATTCAAAAGTACAGAATTCAACTGTATAAGCTACAACAGTTTTAACCCACACTCAAAACTTGGTCCTCGACTGTTTTTCCCTAATGTAAACAATGTTTAAATCAACAGCCTTGTACAATACTTTTCTGTACTGATTCTACGCAAATCAGAGTAGGTCCTTCATTTCCAACATGAGGTCCTTTTCTCCTGCTTCACAGCAAGAGACGCTGCTC
This sequence comes from Murina feae, assembly GCA_004026665.1. Taxonomy (NCBI): domain Eukaryota; kingdom Metazoa; phylum Chordata; class Mammalia; order Chiroptera; family Vespertilionidae; genus Murina; species Murina feae. Next base: position 6,444 of record PVJC01041229.1, on the reverse strand, counting down.
CGCTGGAGGGGAGCTAGCTGCGCGATTTCCCAGGGACGACGGGAGACCTGAGGGTCCCCTGGGGCACAGGCTCTTTTCACTCATCCCACACCGTCCGCGAGAACAAGCTCACAATCACACACAGACACATGCATGCGAACACACACACTGTTACATTCCTCATAGTACCAGGTAAGAGGGACCCAATCTCCTTGCATCTCTGGACTCACTAGACTGTCTTCTGGATTTCATACGTACTGCCCAGCAAATAGTTCACATGATTTTTTATAGAATTGTGAAAAGACAAGACAGGCTACAATACTGGCAAAATGCTACCTGTAATACGTGAATCAGAGAAGTGTGCCCCATAAGTTAATTCTCTACAAAATACGGGTCTACTGCCCTGTAAAAATTCCCAACGATTAGCAGAACTGATCACTTTTCCTGTGTTTCAAATGTACTTACATGTACAGTATTCTAAAATATCACGTATTACACCATGTGTTGAGTTATCTTTAATCTCATTTATAATTTTACAGGCATATTAGATTTTATTTTACATTTTTGAAAGAATCAAATCAGTATCTTTAGTTTTCTCCATTTTTTCAACAAAGTCTTCCTTACCTCAATATAAGATAGCTGATGTGGTAATTTATACTACAGGGTGGGGAAGAAGTAGGCTTACAAGTGTTTCTATGGTAAATAACGCAATCATCCTATAATAATAAAGAGACAATATGCAAATTGACCATCACTCCAACACACAAGATGGCCACCCCATGTAGTCAAAGATGGCCATCACAAGATGGCCAGCAGTGGAGGGCAGTTGTAGGTGATCAGGCCAGCAGGGGAGGGCAGATGGGAGTGACCAGGCCTGCAGGGGAAGGCAGTTGGGGGGACCAGGTTGGCAGGGGAGGGCAGTTAGGGGCAATCAGGTTGACAGGGGAGCAGTTAGGCATCGATCAGGCTGGCAGGCAGAAGCGCTTAGGGGCAATCAGACAGGCAGGTGAGTGGTTGGGAGCCAGCAGTCCCAGATTGTGAGAGGGATGTCCGACTGCTGGTTTAGGCCCGATCCCACCGGGATCTGCTATACTATCAAATTATTCACAACAATCTGAAAAGGCTATTAATACATTCTTCCCTTTCCTAACTCCATCTGTGTAAGACTAGATCTTACTCTACTTCAAATTAAACATATTGAGCTCAATTAAATCCAAAAGTAGACATGACAATACAGCTGTTTTCTATTAAGCCAAACATTTAAAGGAAATTTGCAAGATTACTTTAAACAATGTCATTCATATTTCACTAAGTTTGTTCTCAATATATAATTTTTCCTTTAAAGAATTTAATATTAACATGCACTAGGTTTATTATTGTTCATTTTTTATTGTTCATTTTAAGTGAATAAATATTTTTTCAACAAATATCTCAATATATATAGTCTAAGTAAATCTCTGTTATCCTCAATTTTTAAATGTAAAGGGGTTCTGAAAACAAAAAGTTTGGAGAAAGCTGCAACAGAGAAATAGCAAAACTAAAAAGATTCTTTAAAAAGACTTGAAAAAAAATGGGATAAACACCAGGTAATGATCAAGAGTTATAAAAAATATATTTTAAAAGAGAAGGTACAAATAAATTATGTTAAAAGAAAATATCACTATATATTCTGAGGACATTAAATAACATTGTTTCATCAACTTTATGCCGACAAATTTGAGAAGTTAGATAAAATGTTCAAAAGCACAATTTATAAAAATAGGCAACTCATAAACACAGAAGTATGTAAATTATCCTATAACAACGAAGGAAATTGAGTAAAAGCCTTGTCACAAAGAAAAGCCAGATGGCTTCTCAAAGAATTAACACAATCACTTAGGAAACCGCGGCTCTATTACACAAATTACTCCCGATTAGGAAAATTCTCCAGCTCCGTTTATGAAGCTAGCATAACCTCACAATAAAGACCACACAAAGGCTTTTTAAGAAAAAAAAAATTAAGGGTCAATTGCACTAATGAACAAAGACATAAAAATTTTGATCGAAATGTCAAATAACTGAACACGGCAATTTTTTAAGACCAAGACCAGAGAAAAAGTATGTTAATTACGAGAAATCAAGATTGGCCTTTAAGAAGTAAATTAATGTAGTTCACCACATTAACAGGTTAAAGAAAAACTTAGGATCATCTCATTAGATGCAGCAGAAAGTATTTAAACAAAATTTAACATTCACATCAACTCTTATCACAGCAGAAACAAAAGGGAACTTCCTTAACCTGGTGGAACGTTAGCTACGAAACACTACAGCGAGCATCGCACTTCCTGGCCAAGCAGGGGCAGCTCCCCTTTGGGGTCAGCCACCAGGCAAGGATGTCCTCTCTCACCACGGCTGCTCGGGAGGTGGAAGGTATGGAGGTCCTAGCCAGAGAAGTAAGGCGAGAGAGAGAAATACAAGGTGTAAGGATTGGGAGAAAGAAGCAAAACCAATTATTCATAAATGATATGGTCGTGAACACAGAAACCGCAAGGATCTACAGAAAAATTATTAGAAATAAGGGTTGAACAAGACTGTGAAATTCAAATCAACTGCACTTCCATGTAAACAGCAATCAGAGAAAATAAAACTTAAAACGCAAAGACTCTATGTAATAGCCTCAAAAAAACAAAACCAAACCATGAAGTACCTAAGAGAGACGAGCAAATCCTCTGCAGGAAAATCATAAAAATTCATTGATGGATATTAAAGGTCTAAATAAATGAAAATACAGACAATGATCATGATTTGAAAGACTCGCTATTGTAAAAATACCCATTCTTCCCCACCTGATTTAGAGGCAAGAGAGTGTCCAGGCCACACGGAGGGTCAAGCTGGACACGCTGAAACCTAAGTGTGCGTGGAAGCACAAAGCACTCCCAGCCACGTTATTCTGAAAGAAGCGAGGAATGAGTGAAGCACTCCTCTGATACACGAAGGCTTACTAGACTACGCCCAGTGTGGGGAGACTGGGCATTTATAAAAACAGACCAATGAGACACGAGAGAGAGATCAGACAGACGTATGTGGACACCTGCTATTCATGATACGGATGGCATGACAAATGAAGGGAAGGGACAGAGCACTATCCATATGGAAACAAATGAAATGGACCCTATTCCTCACACAGTATGAACAAAAATAAATTCTCCTCGGCTGTGACGAAATCCACGTCAATCATCACACAAAGAATTATTTCAGACTCGAAACAAAATTTACTAATTATATAGCCTTAGTAGGACACATCTTAAGGAGAAGCACCTTCCTGTTAGTGGTAAACTTGGTAGTATTATAGTGAAGTTATTTTTTACTGATAGTAGTATACAGCAAATAAACAACTACAATAATGTCCTAAGGTACCAAGATGTCTAGAGTAAGACAGAAGAGACACTAATACATAATATCAAAGCTGAGTAAAAAATCTTCCCCGAAGGGGGACTATCACTAATCCAATATTTCATTTCTTTTTCTAAAAAAAAGTGTTTCCTAGTTCTGTCCACTGAAAACACCTAAGAAATAATGAAAACCCAGGGATAATGAATGCCCCCAAGCATACAAATTGTGGTCTCTAAGTATCAATTCCCATTGAAAAAGGACTCAGAAAACAGCGTGGGCAGAACAGTCCCGGGGCAGACATAATCGATCTGAGCTCTCTCTCCAATCCTCAAGACACTGCAATCACCGCGGAAGGACACAGGAGCCACTGAAGGGGCTCCCACTACCACAGGCCCATACCCTGAGGACCAGAGAATGACGGCAATGGATGTAAACACATTAAAAACACAAAACCCTCGCTCTGACCGGTGTGGCTCAGTGGATAGAGCGACGGCCTGCGGACTGAAGGGTCCCAGGTTCAATTCCGGTCAAGGGCATGTACCTTGGTTGCGGGCACATCCCCAGTAGGTGGTGCGCAGGAGGCAGCTGATCGATGTTTCTCTCTCATCCATGTTTCTAACTCTCTATCCCTCTCCCTTCCTTTCTGTAAAAAAATCAATACAATATATTTAAAAAAATAAAAAAAAAATACAAAACCCTCAAAGTTTAGACTTCTCATCACCAAAAACGGAACAGCCAACCACATTCCTCCTGTGCAGGCCATCCACAGCACCACCGGCGAACGACAGAACGAACCCTACCTCTCACGAAGCTCCCATTATTAGTTTACAGGAAAGAAGAGATGCGATGGACAGAACATGCGACAGGACCACGAAGGTAAAATCAGCCAAGTCCAGGATGTGAGCAGTTTTACAAGATGTATGACCCAGTTTGTTCCACAAACAAATGGAGACTAGCAAAGACACCCGATGCAGACGGAGAGAGACTTAGTAAGACTCATCAATCGATGCAGCATGTGCACTTTGTTTGGATTCTGTGCCAACAGTCATGAAGACATCAGTGGATTTTTTCAAATAACTGGTGAAACTGCAGACAGTGTAGGCATTACAGGACATTAAGAACTGCCGGTTACCTTCGCTGGGTGGATAACAGTCCTTATCCGGTAAAGAGGCACACTGAAGCATCTACAAGTACGCTTACTGTATAAGACATCTGGGATTTGCTTTCAAATACTACAGACTTATTCGTAAGTTAGCTGTGCAGTCACATATTAAAGTAAGTGACGACACAGGTACACGGACAGGTGTGTGGGTGAGTGGGTGCATGAGCAGGACGTCCCCCGGGAGGGATCAATTCCAGGTGAATTAAATCAAACCCGCAGGGAAATCGTTCAACCTTTCAGGTCATCCAGGTAAACGGCTTCCTGTTCTGGGGGGTGGGGGCCGGGTTTAAACCTCAGAACTCACTACACGGAACGGTGCCCATGCGCCGGGCCTGCACAGCCCGCCTGTGCCCTGTCGGAGGTACTCACGGCCGGCAGCAGAGACTGCATGTTCTGGTTGGAGTCTGCTATCGTAGCCAGGTAGACCAAGTTCGTGTGCAGCATCTGCTGGTACCTGTTAAAAAAAAGCAAATATCAGCACAAAACCAATTCTTCCTACCCGCTCGGGCAGACAGCATCGTCATTCTCAAGGCTAATAAGAGATCTACTGCCTGAACATCAACAGCATTTCATGTCCTCCCAGTTCCTCTGCAAAATAATTCCACTCACTACCTTTAGAGATTATGAGAAACCCAGGGGTTCCCTTGTGCTCGATGCTGTCGCAGTTAATTTTATATATTTCCATATCTCAATCCTAAAACCAACACGACCAAGTAAAAGTCCTCATTTTCGCCATTTTACAGAGGAAACGGGTGTAGACAGTGGCCCACAGGAGACTGCCCAGCTGAGTCAAGGAAGCAGCCGAGCTTCTCTGAGAGGTCCAGGATGAAGGTCACCGGACTGTGTGCTTACTCCCTCCCCGTCAGGTTCATGTTGTCAAAACCGCAACCCCTCCAACAGCCAACGTGCTCTGCTCACGTGCAGACAGGAGGTGGGACCACTCTTGCTGCTCCCTCAGCGGCAGTGACTGACAGGGTCGGTGTCTAATTTAAGGGTTAAGACGTTACCACCCGCCTGCCAGACCACCCCAAGGTGTTTCCAGGTACACACTGAACTCTGACCACCCAAAATGATGTTATTAGAATAAATGCACAATGGGTTTCAAAGGCTTAATACGAAGCGAAAGACTGTAAGCTAGCCCTGGCCGGTCTGGCTCAGTGGATGGAGCATCGGCTGCTGGACTGAACGGTCCTGGTTCGATTCCAGTCAAGGGCATGTGCCCGGGTTGCGGGTTTGATCCCCAGTAGGGGGCGTGCAGGAGGCAGCCGATCATTGGTTCTCTCTCATCATTGATGTTTCTATGTCTCTCCCTTTTGCTTCCTCTCTGAAATCAATAAGAATATATTTTTAAAAAAAAAACAACAATGTAATCTCATTAATATTTTTATATTGATCACATATTTAAGTGACATTTTTAAAATAAGGAGTTAAATAAAATACATCATTTAAATTACTTTCTCCTGTTTCTTCTTGTTTAATGTGTCTGCTAGCAAATGCGTATGTGGCTCACAGTGCATTTCTACCGGATGGTGTTGTTCTGGATGTCTGATAAAATATTCAACTTGCTCCCCTCCAGCCGTCTCCTAAGGGATACTGTTTACTTCCGACGTAACACTTCAAACTGAGTACTTATGAGTGACGACCAATTCTCTACGTCTTAGATCTGACCTCTGCTTCCTCCATCTCATATGTGGATAGAATTAAGGTCCTATGTACGCGAAGGCCCAGTTTTTCCACAAATCAGACCACACACAAATGTGAAGTCCTTATGTTATGACGCAGGATAAGAAGTGTAAGAAAAATGACTACCCACTCCATTCCCAAGAACAAATTTTCCTTATGGAAAAACCACGGAGAGTCACACAAAACGGCGTCCACTAATGTTGATAGTAGCATTACTCGTAACAGCCAAATGTCTATCCCTGACGAAT
>PVJC01041228.1:0-15450 GCA_004026665.1 Murina feae | reverse complement strand
ATGCAGTGTTTGAGGCATATAAGTATGCAATAACTGTTAACTATTATTAATATAACATATTTTTACATGATTTATATCAAGGTTAGCAAACTATAGCCTGTGGGCCAAATCTGCCTGTTTGTTTTTATATGGACCATGAACTAAGTCTGGTTTTTACTTTTTTAGGTGGTTGAAAATAAATTTAAAAAAAGAGTAACGTATTGTGACACATGAAAATAATAAGAAATTCAAATTTCGGTGCCCACAAATAGTTTTATTGAAAGAAACATACCCATTTGTTTACATATTGTGCATGGTTGGTTTTATGCTCCAACAGAGTAGCTGCAACAAAGACTGCATGGTCCAGAAAGCCTAAAATATTTACTATTTTATTCTTTACAGAAAAAACTTGTAGAACCAATTTATAGCATGTTTCACTCTGCAATAAACAGTTTATCAAACTGTAATGACTCATCTTGGTTAAAGTGCCAGAGTTTGTTTTGGGCCCTATGGCTTCAGTTGGAAATAATATTTATTTTCTCTACTTGTTTCAGGATATTATGATTCTCCCAGAGAGAGATTATCTGAGCATTGACAATGTGCCACTATTCTAAGAGCTACCTACATATGCATCACATCACGGAATCCTATTTTAGCCACTCATAAGGTCTTGCCATTTCTAAATTTTAGGAAAATGAAATTTCCTAAGTAACTTTCCAAAGTCACAAGTAACACGGTAACAGTCCGTCCACTCCCAGTGACCACACTAACCACACGATCACACTGGCCCTTTAGCAGTTATAATTACCTACCTAAATTTGAAAGATGAAGATCAGCACTCAATGACAAGACTAAAAATTATGTAACACGATGATCAAAACATATTCTGTGTGGTTTTTATGAAACCAGAGAGCTCACAGGTTATAAAACCAAATCAATAGAGTATTTCAATGTTTATCAACCTAATGTTGATAAATATATTATTTACATCAATAACCAGATAAACTTATGGCAATTCACTTAAAACCCTGAGCCATAAACATATCCTTAATGATCTACAGCCTTTAAGAAACTGTGAAGTAAGCATCAAAATGTGGCCAAGTTTTTTAGCTCATTCTTTAAAAGAGATGAATGTAACATTTTAAAATCCATGTTTGCAAACCACCTCAATAGCTATAAGACACTCATTTAAGCACTTTGTTGCATGTCAAAACAGAATCTGGATTCTTCTAATCAGAGGAAAATAGCACGGGAGATGTAGGATACCCAATCAGCTCCCCTTTATCTAAGGAGAAAGCAAATCACTTAAGAGGAAACAAAAATGTTCGTATTTTCTTCATTAAAAAATGGAAAAAGTTGGTTGGTTTAAATATATTATTTTTCTAATTATTTCTTTTGTTGTAACTGTAGGTTCACATAGTTTTTTGGGAAAAAAAGAATCTGTATTTTAAAAAGTATAGAGATCCCATGTACCCTTCATCAAGTTCCCCCAAAGATAACATCTTATAAAACTTTACAGTCCAATTTCACAACCAGGATTTGGACATTAGCTGCTCTAAACATGGTCAAGAATTATTCTGAAGTGACATATGGCAGATGCCTCCTTCATATGGTTATGCGGAATGAAAAACTGACCAGGATGTGAACCCCCACATCAAATGAATCTCCTGGCATGGGTCAAGGCATCCCAACTGGGTCTGTGGGGCATCGAGTGGCCATTACTGTGCAGTTTCTGCCACTATCTTATCCTCCAGCCACACACAAACCCCGTGATTGCAGTTGTCAAGCATAATGTACTTTATCTCACTGCCATGCTGTATCCCACTGTTCCCTCTGCCTGGAGAAACTCACCCTGCAATCCACCCTTTTTATTTTCTTTTTATTTTTTTTTGCCATCTTATCATGACACGGTTCAAAGGTCACTCCCTGACCGTTCTCTCTGACCTCCTGCCTTAGGCTGAGGTAGTAAGTTCACTTGTGGACACCATTCTCACAATAGTGCTGCTATATTATAACTATTAGCCTTGGAGGTCAGGAGCGTTGTCTTTCAACCATGCCGTCCCAGAAGCTGTCACTGTGTCTCACACACACCAAGTACTCATTAATGTTTTATGAATTAAAAAATGTATATATCAATGTCATACTGTTGTATTAAACTAAAAATCATTTTAGGTGTGCCTTAAGGAAAATTCAGACTTATATGAAAGACAAACTAGAGATGACTATTCACTTTACATCAGTGTATACATAAGATTATTTACTTTATACAATTCATCATTGGTTTCTTTTACAGTGAAAGTTTACTTGAGTATTTAATGATCTGGTGCTTGTTATAGAATGGCTGCTAGAATAAAAGGCAAACAGGATGGGCTTCTTCCTTGAAAAGTAATGATCTGTTAAAAAACCAAGAAATAATTATATACATGTGAAAAATTATGCAGAAAAATTAATCCAGATGAATATAATGTATCAAACTTTAATTGAAGTTTTTGCTGGGGGTTTGAGGGAGGAGAGAAGGAGAACTTATACTTCTTATCCTTTCTATTTCTGTATTGTATGAATTTTTCAGAATAAACATTTTTCTGAGGAGAAAAAAAGAATGAAATCATGTTTTTAAAAGAAGTATTATAGCAAATGCTAACAAGGCTGCCTATGTTCATTTAAGATTTGATTTACATAGGAATTGTTATCGCTCTGACATATAAAGGAAGGGATGACAGTTCTTTTTCAGAAAAAGTTCGGGCAGATTTTTCACTTCACTCCTAATATCTTTACCCTAGCCTTCTAAATCCTAATTCGTTTTCTAAAAATGAAGTACACACCTGTCCCCATGGCCGCTCTTGTGCTGAGAAAGGACATATACTGCACTTTGTAATACCAGCTCTTCATTCAACTGGTATCAGCACTTCTTACACTGATTTCAGTGAGGACACTAAATGATCCTGTTCCTTTATGTGCTATTCCAAACTGATGCCACCCTGTTACTCTGCAGAATTTAGAGACGCCTCTCTGTTCCTTTCGAGGATGAAATTACCTTTTTATCGTAGTCCTGGTCCCAAATGTCATTAATAGTGCAGCCTGCTCCGCGCATCAGAACAGCTCCAGTGCCAAAGAGGGATAACATGCACAAATCTGGAAAACTGCCCGGTTCAGCTGCCAACCCAATGCTCCAAGTACATGGCAGATACAACAGCCATGTCCCTAAGCAAAAATAAAAAGACAAAAAGGTACAAATTCAAATTGGTTAACTGTTTTTATTTCTTTAAACACCACATCCCAAAGTAAAAAACACAAACTCAAAAACATGACAAAACTGGGACAACAGTCCTGGCCGGTGTGGCTCAGTTGGTTGGGGCATCTAAAGGGCTGCTGGTCCAATTCCCTGTCAGTGCACATGCTCTGGTTGCAGGTTTGATCCCCAGTGGCCTGTGTGCAATCGATGTTATGCTCTCACATAGATGTTTCTCTCTCTCTCCTCTCCCTTCCTTCTCTCTAAAAATCAATAAAAAGATTTTTTTAAAATACAGGGGAAATTTGCAACTCATATCATAAAGGACTATTCAGAAAGAAATACAGATGGTTCTTATACATATGAAAAGATAATGAACTTTGAGAAACATATATTCAAATTACACTGATGTAACATTTTTCACCCATCAGAATGGCAAAACCCAAAGTCTAACAATATACCTGGAGAATCAAATACTGTCATGTATTTCTGATAAGGTTACAAAATGGCCAACCCTTATGGACAACCTGAAAATTTTTAATACACGTGTGTATGTATACATGCACACACACATACACTGACTGGCGAGATTATTCAAATTATTATGACCACTTAACGTTTGTAGGCAAATTAGCTGTACACTGCATCGTATGGGGTATGGAAGCCAAAGGCCTGTTCGAACACCTTTGCTGTCTGCAGTTACCAAGACAAAACATCTCCAATTTGCTCAGGAACACAAGGATTGGACAATGGCGCATTGGAAAAAAGTCATGTGGTCTGATGAATCACGTTTCCAGTTGCACCATGCAGATGGCAGAGTGAGAATTTGTCGAAAACAGCATGAAAGCATGCACCCCACATGCATGAGTACAACCCTTTAAGCTAGCGGGGGCAGTGTAATAGTTTGGGGCATGTTTTCCTGGCATGATTTGGGCCCTTTAATTCATGTGGAACAACATCTGAATAGCACAACATACCTAAGTATCATTGCTGACCAAGTTCATCCTATCATGTTGATGGCGTGTCCCAGAGGAGATGGCTTCTTCCAATAACACAATGCGCCATGCCATGGTGCTCATATTGTGCAGGAGTGGTTTCAAGAACATGAGACTTTACCTTGCTTAGGTGGCCCCCACAATCACCAGATCTCAATCCAATTGAGCATTTGTGGGACGAAGTTAAAAGAGCCATCAGGCAGCTGGTTCCACAACCATCAAATCTCACAGATCTGGACAGTGCTATTCATCAGGCATGGTGTCAGATTCCTCACATCACCTTTCAATATCTTGTGGAGTCAAAGCCTAGAAGAATCGCCGCAGTATTGAAGGCAAAAGGTGGAGCAACGAAGTACTGATGGGGTGGTCCTAATAATCTGGCCATTCAGAGTGTGTGTGTGTATTATATGAATATACACACACACACATATATACATATGCATATAACACACACACACATATACATATACATATATGTGTGTATATATATGTGTGTGTGTGTATATATATCTTATATAATAAAAGAGAAACATGCAAATTGACCATTACCACCAGCCAATCAGAGTGGCTGTATGCAAATTAACCCAGCCAAGATGGAGGCCAGCAGCCATGGAGCTAGAGCAAACCAGAGGCTTCTGTTGCAACTGCCTGCCTAGGCTGGTTGAGCCTCTGCTCACGACCAGGCCCACCAGCCAATCAGAGCGGCTGTATGCAAATTAACCCAGCCAAGATGGAGGCTGGCAGGGTGGCTCTGCACTGGGAGCCTCCACGGCCGGCATAGCTGTGCCAGGTGTGTCAGCTCAGTGGGGCCGGGGGGGGGGGGGGGGGGGGGGGGGGGGGGGGGGGGGGGGGGGGGGGGCCAGCCTGGGGCTTCCTCGGGGCATCCAGGAGTGCCCACCCTGCGGCCACTGCCTGGCTCCACCCCCCGGGGGCCTCCACCAGGCGTGTGGGAGAGCAGGTCCTCCACGGGGCATCTAGGAGCAGCTGTCCTGGGTCCGCTGCCTGGCTCCGCCCCCTGGGGGCCTCCCCGGGGCATGCGGGAGCGCAGGGGGCTTCTGCAGGGTGTGTAGGAGCAGTCGCCCCGAGTCTGCAGCCTGGCTATGCCCCGGGGACCTCCTCGGGGGCATGCGGGAGCACCAGTCCAGGGTCCACTACCTTCATCCATCCCCCAGGGGCCTCCACAGGGCGTGCGGGAGCATCTGCTGCACAGTGCGGAGAATCTGAAGCCAGTTCGCTGCCCGGCTCCACCCCAGGTGTGTTTGCTCAGCAGCAGGGCCCCACCGAGGGATCCTGCACCAGCAAACGCTCCTGGCTTGCCACCCTGCTCTGTGCCAGGTGTGTCCCCTCAGCGGAGGGGGCCCACCAGGCGTGCGCGATCGTGGGCCCTCTGGTGGGAAACGTCCAGGCCTGCACTCACTAGCCCTCCCACCCCCCAGTGCACAGCCTGAAAATGGCTCTCAGCCCCTCACCCAGGCTGGCCAGGCATGCCAAGCAGGTGGACATCCCCCCCGAGGTGTCCCAGACTGCAAGAGGACACAGGCCGGGCTGAGGGACCCCCATCCTCCGAGTGCACAAATTTTTGTGCACCAGGCCCCATATATATATATATATATATATATATATATATATATATATATATACACACCCACACACACACACCCACACACACACCCACGTACAAAGGCTATTGAATTGCATTGTTTACCCATATCTTCAGGAAAAAATCACTTCTACTGTCGTGGTAAACAACCTGCTTCCCTATTTAAATGGTCTGACCCTCTAGCAACTGCAGCGCGGAATTACAGCTAATTTGCCTACAAATGTCCAGTGGTCATAATAATCTGGCCACTCAGTATATTAAACAAATACATACACTTGAATGTTAGTATGTTCACAGAGCATGTTGGGAAAGCTGTATTAGAAGCTCGTCTTGGGGGAGGGAACTGCTTGGCTGGAAGACTCAGTTTTCACCCTACACTCCTGTGCCTTCGGAATTCTGTATCATATGCATGACCAGCAACCCTCTGGTACACTGGACAGCGCCCAACCAACTGATCCATAATGGCCAGGATATTTGATAGTCAGTGGGTAACTGAAACCGCAGGAAGTTAAACCATAAATAAGGGGTTATATGAAAAAGAGATTTACACATGAACTTTAATAATTACCTTACTTTCAAAAGAAAGTCTTTCAACAAACATTTAGATATGGTGCTTTGAAGATAAATTCTGAGTTTTCCTTCCACAGTTAGCAATGTAAGAGAAACAAGACATGTGATTAAAGAAAGATCAGATCCTGCCAGCCGGCATGGCTCGGTGGTTGAGGGTACACCTATGAACTAAGGAAGTCATGGCACATGCCCGGTATGGGTTCGATCCTCAGTAGGGTGATGTGGGAGGCAGCCAATCAATGATTCTTTCTTTGTTGATGTTTCTATCTCTCTCCCTTTTTCTCTAAAATCAATACAAAAATATTTTTTTAAAAAAGAAAGAGCCTAAACAGAAATGATCAAATGACAAAGTCCTTATAACATTGTTTAAGCTTCATTAAGTTTAAGTTTTATTCATTTGCAACTCCTTATAAAGCGCGTTATTTCATGCCAGGACTATGCTAGGAGCTGGAAATACAAAGGTGACTGAGAGCTGGTTTTTGCCTTTTCACAACTTATAAATCAAAAGGAAGAAACACAGTTAAACAATCATAAAACAGAAAAATTCCACAACAGGGCAAGCACAGGGTCCTAACAAAGGCATAAGACAGTGGCGCCCAAATTAACTGGGAAGAGAATAGGGAAAACTCAGAGAGGCTGTTCCAAAAGGGGCTTAAACTCACACAGCAAAGGCAAGCAAAGCCTAACAGTGAGAAATGGCCAGTCCGGAAGTGAATAACGATGGCTAATGTGGAGGAGGAATAAAGTTTCCTCTACTCTTCCAAGTTCTCTTGGCTATCTACTAACTAAATCTACCTGGGACAAATTAACAAGAGAAAACAACCAGATTTAATTACATGCATATGTACAGGAACTCACATTCACGAAAGAGTCAGAGACTCCCATAGACACGACAGGTTCAGAGACAGAGGATAAAATGAAGTATATATGGCATCCTGAGCTAAGGAATAAGGTAAGAATTCTGGGGCTTTCAAAAGAACTCTAGAAGGGGTTAATTCACAGATTGATGAGAAGAGCAAATGTTCTGTAGTTAGATGTTTGCCCTGCCCTCTAAATAGGTCATAAAACGTTATTCTTGTTTTATTATAGACAAGGCCCTCAATTTAAACTTTAAGGGAAAGGTAAAAGTTTCTCTTGACCTTGCAAAATCTCGACTACCTTCAGCTTAAAATACTGTAATCCCCATACCACAGAGGCACTCATTCTGAACCCCCCACTAACATTTACTGAATGTTTGTGAAATGCCCAGCAGTGTTCTAGATGCTTTATTTGTAGCCCTACCTGGTTTGGCTCAGTGGCTAGAGCACCGGCCTGCAGACTAAAGAGCCCCAAGTTCGATTCTGGTCAAGGGCACATGCCCAGTAGGGGATGTGCAGGCGGCAGCCAATCAATGATTCTCTCTCATCAATGATGTTCTATCTCTTTCCTCTTCCTTCCTCTCTGAAATCAATGAAAACATATTTTAAAAGAATGATTTATATGTATAAACTCAATTCTTAAAAACACCTTTATAGAATATGCACTATTATTATTCTTATTTTACACACAAGGCAACAGAGGTTAAAACAATGGGTTTAACATCTTATAAGGTCGAGGGACAGAAGAGTAGCTACCCGATCTTGCCCCAATAGAAAAGAAAAACCAGCATTATTTTCCTGGTGCAATTAGAACTGAAGGTTCCACTTAAAAAATAATTCTAGAGAATATGTAACCATCTATAGCATTTTGTATCAAGAACAAAATTTTCTTAGCCCGAAGCCTGTATTATAGGTAACATATTCAACTTCTTAATATGAATCTATAGGTTGCCCTTATTGAAGAGGAAGGTTCCTATAATGAAGGAGAAAGTCAGACCTCCTGTTTGATGTCTGCCATTAGTAAATGAAATGACACCGGATACTACAGTGTATTAAACTTCAAGGTCCATTCTTTGTCATCTATAATGAGAGTAAAGATATCTACCTTTTGGCATTATGAGAAGACGATACTGGTGATGAAAACACAAACAATATTACGAAGTATATAGTGCTTACTATGTGTCAGGTGCTGTCATATAACACTCGATTCTCACAACAAACCTATGAGGCAGGTACTATTTTTACTATACCCAGGTACATTTCAGGAGGGAAAAAAAAGGTTTACTATAGAAAAAGGAAAACCTCTCTGGGAGGTTAAATAAAATGATCAAGTTTTGGCAGGTGATGGAAAGACAAAAGAGCCTAATGGAGTCTCCCAAGAGTCATTCACAAATTACACCTTATCTTTAAGACAACATAATCACCTATAAATGCGGTAAAAAATTACACCACCAATTTAATGGAAGAGTGCCACCTGCTGAAACTTCCTGCAACAGTATAGTTTGTGACCCATTTGAAAGTTTTAATCCATTCTGAAAAACAACAAAACACACTTTGATTTATGAAGAGTAACAAGATTAAACTTCAACTAAGTAAAACAATGAATATAAAATTACCCCACAAAAGAATTTCAATCAAGAAATATCAAACCTGGATTCTACCGCTACCAACTTAATGTTCCTGGCATATACATAGGGGCTCAAATACTGATTGTTGAATGAACTGTAACACAGAGAACTACTACTAAGTTATCTTAAAATCTTGCAATCATCACCTTATTTACAACCAAAGCATGCAGGCTGGTCTCTTCTCAATATACTATACATATAAGTATTACCCAAACTTCTCCATTCCCACTTCTCAAGTAATAATGGGTAATTATTTAGGCACTATTCTAAAGATTTGACATATTGTAATGAGTTCTTATGACAACCTTATAAAGTCAGTATTAATGGTATCTTCATTTTATAAATGAGAAATGAAGACTCAGAGAGGTAAAGTAACTTAACTGGGGTCCCTCAAATGGGCAGAGGGAGGATTCAAACCCAAGAGGTCAGGTCTGGCTCCAGAACTTTATACATAACCCCTTTATAACCTCTTATTATGGGTTGGTCTAGACAATAAAGTAGAAGCTAGAGGTTTATGGAAATGGGAGTAACAGCAGCTGTTGATCTGTCTTGGATGCTTGTAAGCTTAACACTGAAGCTCTGTGACACAGACTCAAAGAACAGAGAATGAGGCTTCAGATTAGAAATGGGCTTGCAAATGTATCCCTGTCCACTTGTATCTGGCCCCAATATGCAAGGGGTCATGATACTTTAACGGCTGATTGCTAGGCACTCTTAGTACCATGATTCCAAATAGGTAGTGCATAAACCTAGAATACCAAAAACAAGGCCTAACTTGGGGTCATGGCTGGGACCCCAAAGCTGGAAAAAAACGTAGCTACACATTTGAGAGTATTTCTGTGCACTGAATGGCAATGCCATCATCATCTAGATTCTAGATTACTAGATTTCAGCCTCTATCCTTCTCACCAGTGTCCATCCTTTCTTAGTCCAGCTCTTAACCAATCTGCACCCCCACTGTTTTCTACACCCACGTAAGGTTCTAGGTCAGCTTATATTGTTAGTGTGCCAACAACACTCTATCTTGGGGATTTTGCAAAAATATTTCCTCCACCAATCAAGAGCTCTAGCCTCCTCTGCAAAATCTACCTATCCTCAGCGCTACACTTTCTTCTTGACTTTTTCCAGCAATGAAGACCCACAGTAACCCCTGGCCCTCCCTGAAGTAATTACTATCTCTCCCTTATATCAGCTTTTTCAACTAGACTAGGAGTTCCTTGAAAGCAAGGAGTTTCCATAGCTCTTTCTGTCTCTAAAGTTAGGTGGTATTGTAGGAATTTATTAATTCACTCAATGCCACTGCCAAGCTCTGTTCTAGGAACTAGATTTTAAAAATCCCGTTTATGTGGGGGCTTACATTGTATTGGAGAAGTCAATAAACCAACAAATGCATAAGGTCTGTTAATGAAGAACACTACAAAAACAAAAAAAGGGGTGAAGGGGTAGAGTGAGGTAGTGGGGGGTATTTTAAACAGGAAGGGCAGGGAAGTCCTCAGAGGCCATTGTGAGCTGATAGGCAGTTCGTTCCTAAGTGCAGTACGCACTGCATTCAGATGAATTAAATCTTTTTAAAACATTTTTTAAAATTGATTTTAGAGGGGGATGGAGAGAAACATCCATAAGAATCATCTGTCAGCTGCCTCCTGCCCTCATACCCACCCCCCACCCTGGAGGTCGAACCCACAACGCGGGTGTGTGTCCTGGCCGGGAATCAAACCAGCGACCTCTTGGTTCACAGGTGCCCGCTCAACCACGGAGCCACAGCAGCGGGCACCCATGAATTACATCTGTGTCCAGGGTGGTGTGGGGCAGAGAGCTGCAACCCCAGCATCAAAGCACTACCTTCACCTGTCCTGGCTCTGCAAGAGCCTTCGTTTCTTTTCTTTTCTTTTTAAAAAAAATACATTTTGTTGATTTTTTACAGAGACTAAGGGAGAGAGATAGTTAGAAACATCATTGAGAGAGAAACATCGATCAGCTGCCTCCTGCACACCCCCCACTGGGGATGTGCCCGCAACCAAGGTACATGCCCTTGACCGGAATCGAACCTGGGACGCTTGAGTCCTCAGGCCGACGCTGTACCCACTGAGCCACACCGGTCAGGGCGAGCCGTCCTTCTCACCATCTCTACTGGCTTGTGGCTTTGGGAGCCTTACGGGATCACGGGAAGGAGGGACCGCGAGCGCAGGGCAGGTGCTGCAGCCCGTGTGTGTGTGCCAGGCAGGGGCCGGGGGGAGGAGGGGTTCTGCCCGCCCCACCACGCGCACAAGGGCTGGAGTGAGCGCCCTGGCCGGGCTCGGGCGCTCGAGGCTCGGAGGGGCGCGAAGGCTGGCGGCAGGCCCCGCCCCTCGGAGCTCGGCAGGTCCGGGTGCGTCCGGTACCCGCGCCCGGCGGCCAGCCCCGGCGCAGCGGTTGCGTTTCCGGTCCCGCGCTGCCGGCACTCACCTATGGGCTTGTCCAGCCGCATGAGGCGCAGGTAGGGCCGCAGGGGGCGGGGCGCCGAGTCCACCATGGCCGCGGCCGACAGGCTGAGCCGAGGCCCGCGCGGCCCCGGCCCCGCGGAGGACGGCCGGTCCCCCGGGCGGGGCGCACCAGCCGCGCGCGCCAGGGCCAGGGAGCGGCCGCGCGCGCCCCACGGCCACGCCCGCGCCGCGGCCCGCAGGCCCCAGGCGAGCCCCGCGCCACGGGCGCCCAGCATGGCGTGGGTAAGCGTGGCCCGCAGGGCGTGACGTCACTCCCGGGCGTCGGGTCACGGGTTGGCATGCGTGGTGACGTCAGCGAGAGGCCTTCGCGCCCGTCCGGTCTGTGCAGGGGCGGGGCCGAGCCTGTTGAGCGACGTGAAGTGAGCGTGTTTCACCTGCAAGGCGGCCCCTGGGTGCTCTGCGGGAAGGGATTCCTGGCGCCAGCTTTCTCAGCGAGCGCGGAAGGACGCGTTTACTCGCTCGGAACGGTTATAGCAAAACAAAGACACACGGAGAGCGCACGCATGAAGCCCACGGAACCCCGAATGCTGAGGTGAAGGCAGGCGTTTCCTTTCTTAAAGCTAAAAGGATCCCTAGCAGCCAAACCCGAGAATGTCCGTTAAAACCGTGCTCAAAGTGAGGGGACGCTCCTTACAAAGCCGTGGGCAAGAGTCCGTTCCCAGGCGTTGGTGTGAGCGGGAGGCCGGAGTGAGCGGGGAGCGAGGAGCCTCAGCGGGAGCGCTGGGTCGGCGCCCACTTCTCGCAGTCAGAGCGCGCTTCCGGAGCGACCGCGGTAAGCCGCTCACCGGGATGTCGGGTTGGTCTTCAGAGCCCTCTCCTTAAAACCCGAACAGGGATGCTGCGATATCTTGAATCCCCAGTGGTGTTGGCGAGGGGGCCGTCCTTGAGAATTCTGCAAAACTGGCGCACAACTCGTTTGTTCAACTGTAGACAGCGATCAAAAGGCACTGAGAAATGTTATTGTAAAGGGTGGGGCAAAACTGGGCTTACAGTCGTTCAAAATAATACACTAATTAATAATACGAGAATAAACTCGTGTGTTTTGCACGCTCACAACTGTAACCCTATTTTGCCCCACCCTGTAAAGGAAAAAACGCAGTTTTTTCTGTGTTTCCTTTACTCTTTTAAAAAAATATATTTTATTGATTTTTTTACAGAGAGAAAGAGAGAGGGATAGTTAGAAACATCAATGAGAGAGAAACATCCAGCAGCTGCCTCCAGCACACCCCTTTATGGGGATGTGCCCGAAAACTTGACCGGAATCGAACCTGGGGCCCTTCAGTCTGCAGGCGCATGCTCTATCCACGGAGCCAAACCGGTTAGGGCTCCTTTACTCTTTACTTTCTACTACAACACCGCTCCACGCTGGCACCAGATATGTGGGTTTTCCACCTATGAAGCAATTGTGATGCCACCTGGGTGGCCTATGATTTAACTCAGTTCTGGCACTACTGGCCATAGCAGCAGATCCCACAGATTCAGGGCTCAGTTCCATAAGACCACCCCTCCCCCAACTGCTGAGGCCGGCGGAAAGTCCAAGTTATTCGCTGTGCTTTTGAGTTATTGGTGATAGCTTGGGAGGAGCACAAGACCTCTTTCTGGGGTTTGATTAATTTGCTGGAGTGGGTCAGGAAACTTAGGAAGCATTTTGCTTAATAACTAGTTTATTATAAAAGGGCTTTAACTCAGAATAGCCAGATGGTGAGGAGATACCTAGGGCAATGTACCCGTATTTTCAGACGTATAAGACGACTTTTTAACCCAGGAAAATCTTCTCAAAGGTTGAGACAAAACTGCTGAAATGGTAGAAATGGTAGAGGGAGAAAGTAGAGGAGGTAGTTGGGTCACTTCTCTCACTAGCCTTCTCGTTATTTGAGAAGATTTTTGAGATTTTCCTGGGTTAAAAAGTTGTCTTATACGCCAGAAAATATGGTATGTGGGAAAGGGAACAGAGCTTCCATGCCCTCTCTTGGCATAAGCCACTTTCCTCACTTCCATGTGTTTCACCATCCCTAAAGCTCTCTGAACCTCATCTCTTTGGGGTTCCATGGAGGCTTCATTATAGGCATAATTGATTAGATCATTGACCATTGATGATGAACTCACTCTCTAATCCCTGTCCCTTCCCTGAAAGTCAAAGTGGAGCTGAAAGTTCCAGCCTTCTAATAACATGGTTGGTTCCTCAGGACTTTCCCAAAATCCCTTCAAACATTCCTACCACTCAGGAAATTCCAAGGATTTTAGGAACTTTGTGTCAGGAACTAGAGACAAAGACCAAATATATTTATTATACTACAATATTATACACACACACACACACACACACAATATGTACATTGAAGTCAAATGAGGACTTAAATGTATAGCAATTATAGTTCTAACAGAAACTCTATCTGCATAAACTCTCTTCCACCCGCCTTCCTTAAAATAACTGACAGGTAAATGTTTGCACTCAGGTCACTGGACTCAGGGTATTCCTGAAAATAGATGATGGGCTCCAAGCCTGAGACTGAGCAGTCACATCCTGAAGCTTTTGGAAACAGATGAACTCACTTTTTTTTTAATCCTCACCTGAGGATATTTTTTACATCTATCTATCTATCCATCCATCCATCCTATATAATAAAAGGGTAATATGCAAATTGACCCTAACAGCAGAATGACTGGGAATGACTAGTCACTATGACACACACTGACCACCAGGGGGCAGACACTCAATGCAGGAGCTGCCCCCTGGTGGTCAGTGCACTCCCACAGGGGGAGCTCTGCTCAGCCACAAGCCAGGCTGACCGTTGCCAGTATAGCGGTGGTGGTGGGAGCCTCTCTTGCCTCTTCAGCAGCGCTAAGGATGTCTGACTGCAGCTTAGGTCTGCTCCCCACTGGCAAGTGGACATCCCCCGAGGGCTGCCAGAGGGATGTCTGACTGCCAGCTTAGGCCCAATCCCCTGGGGAGCGGGTATAAGTCAGCAGGTGGACATCCTCCGAAGGGTCCCAGACTGTGTTAGGGCAAATGACGGGCTGAGGGAACTCCCCGAGTGCACAAATTTTTGTGCACCAGGCCTCTAGTGTGCGTGTGTGTGTGTGTGTGTGTGTGTGTACACACACACACATATACATATATATATCTTATCTAATAAAAGAGTAATATTGAAATTGACCGTGTCTAAGCCACGCCTACCAGCCAATCAGAACGGCTGTATGCAAATTAACCCAGCCAAGATGGAGGCCGGCAGTCATGGAGCTAGAGTAAACAGGAGGCTTCCGTTGCATCAGGAGTAAACTGTCTGCCTAGGCCACTGGGCCTCTCTCTGCTCACAGCAACATAGTTGCAATTATAGAAGCCACAGAGCTGAAGCAAACAGGAGGCTTCCATTGCACCAGCGATGGAGGAAACTGCCTGCCTATTCCAGCTGGGTCTCTCTGCTCACGGCAACAGTCTTTCAATTATAGAAGCCACGGAGCTGAAGCCAACAGGAGGCTTTGTTACCTGCCTAGGCCTCGGCTTAAAGCAACAGTTTCAATTATAGAAGATAAATAAACCCCAGAAACCTGCTTCCAGCCAGCCTTGCTGGAACGTTGGGTCAATGGGAGCTGTGGGCAGCCTGAAATCCTGAAAATGGCCCTCAGTTTGTCACCCAGGCTGCCCAGGCACCCCAATAGGAACCCGGACCCTGAAGGGACTGTGAGCAGCCTGAAAATGGCCCTTAACCCGTCATCCAGGCTGGCCACACCCCAATAAGGTGAGGGTCCACACTGGGGGGGGGCTTGGCCAGCCTGCAAACAAGCATCAGCCCCTCACCCAGGCTGGCCAGGCATGCCAGCAGGTGGACATCCCCTGAGGGGTTCCAGACAGTGAGAGGGCACAGGCCGGGCTGAGGGACGCCCTGAGTACACAAATTTTTGTGCACTGGGCCCCTCATGTGGTTATATCACAGGTAAAATATTTAGGCCAAGGGTCAGGAGTGCTAGTGAAAGGGTTAGCTAGCTAGCTTAATTAGGCAGGTTTAGGAAGTTTTAGGAATGAAAATAGTTCATGGGAAGGAATACTTAATAGAGACTTGAAGATGCCAGGGTGTTTATCTTACTTGTACAGAGAATAAAGAAATGCC
>PVJC01041227.1:0-15433 GCA_004026665.1 Murina feae | reverse complement strand
GGTATTTAAAGGGAAAAGCTGACAGTGCTGCTAAATGAGATAGCGGTGCTGCTGGTCGGCCGGGCTGCACACACACGCACACCGATGCATTCGGACCTGGACGCCGACATGGACACGGACACAGAAACCACAGCACTCTGCCCCTCCAGCAGCCACCAGAATTCCCCCCCAGGGACGCCCACACCAGGTGAGGCAGAGCGGGGCAGATTTGGGCTGGAACCATGGGGGTGGGAGCCGAAGCTTTGGTGGGGAGGTCAGAACTAGGGGGTTAAAGGAGCTTGAACCCAAATAGCAAGAAGGGTAGAGCAAGTTGGAAAGGGGGGAAACCTCCCACTTACACTAGGAATGGGGCTGAACTGGGGGATGGGAGAAAGAGCTGCTTAAATGCCCCCTCCCCCTCCCAAGGCTATGCTGGGGAAATCTGTACTTGGCCCCCTAGGTCCGACTCATTCTCCAGAGGCAGGAGAAAAGGAACGGGAAAGGGAAGGGGCGGCCCCCAAGCCTGGGAATCACGGGCAAGGGGCTGCCCTGGGGACCTGTTGTAAGGGTTTCTTCTGGCTCCTGGAGGCCCTGGCTGCTAGCCAAGTATTGATCCTAGGCTATTTCCAGCCTCTCTCCATCCCCCTTTGTTGTGTCTGTCCATCTTCCTCCTGTTACCCTGACCCATGCATTGTCACTCCCCTATGCTCCTGCTCTCTTCCTCTCCCATCCTCTTCCTCACCATCAACACAATATTTTCTCCAACTCATTGAAACAGCCAGGGGGCACAGAATTCTCACTCACTGGGGGTTACTCACCTACAAGACCACAGGAAGAGGCAGCCCTTCTCATGCACACACCCAGAGACACAAAGCACGCATCTCAAAGAGCAAAGGACCTTCCCTGGGATCGGACTCCCTGCAAAGTTTTTGACTACCACTCCCCACCCCCACAGAACATGGGCAGCAGCTTCAGTTTCTCCTCCCTGAGCCAGCAAGCCAGGAGGCTGCCAGTGCAGGAAGCAGCAAGGGCAGGGTCTCTTGGCCGAAGGAAGAGCAGCCCCCGGGCCAGAGGGTGTGCCTATGTGTCCGTGTGAAGTGTGAGTGGGTGTGCAAGGCTGCACACAGGCGCCTCCTTTGCGTTGGGCCGTTTTGAATAGGTTGTGGCTGGAGCCGCTTTGGACAAACCATCCGGTCAGCTCCTTGGTGTCCCGCCAGTTCAGGCTTCTGGGAGAGTTTCGGTGTAAGGGGTCAGACCAAGGATTCTCAGCTCCTTCTGGGTCAGGATCATCAACTGGGCCTCTAAAGCTGGAGCAACCAGGATTGAGGCCTCTGCAGAGGGCTAGGCACACCCCGCTCATAACTTCTTTCTCTTTGTCCCCCAGAAGCAAATGCCACACTGCTGAAGAAGTCAGAGAAACTGTTGGCAGGGTTGGACCGGAGCGGGCCACCCTCTGCCCCAGGGGTCCCCAGACGAAGAGGCAGTATGCCTGTCCCCTACAAGCACCAGCTGCGGCGCGCCCAGGCTGTAGATGAACTTGACTGGCCACCTCAAGCCTCATCCTCTGGCTCTTCTGACTCCTTGGGCTCAGGGGAGGCAGCCACCACCCAAAAGGATGGCATCTTCAAGGTCATGCTTGTGGGGGAGAGTGGCGTGGGCAAGAGCTCCTTAGCAGGCACTTTTGGCGGTCTCCAGGGAGACAGTGCTCATGAGCCAGAGAACCCAGGTATTTGGGGGAGCCCTGCAAGGGTTGAGGGTGCCTCCAGAGCTAGTCAGGGATGGAAGAGCTCAAGGCATGAGCAGCCCCTGGGAGCCAGAACCTAAGAGAAGGTTCTCCAGTGTTTTTTGTGGCAACCGCCCTGGTGGACGGTCTCTGGTTCTAGGATCTGGGGCATCCCTGGTTACCAGGTCCCGCAAGCGTTGGGAGCTTCCTAATGGGCACTATTCCCTGTCCTTATTTCCCAACAGAGGACACCTATGAGAGACGCATCATGGTGGATAAGGAGGAAGTAACTTTAGTTGTTTATGACATCTGGGAACAGGTGAGAACTACACGTGGCTGCAACCCTGGGAGAACTGGGGAAGGGCAAAGCCTGGGTGAAGGCTGGTGGGACTGCAGGCGCTGGTTTCAACATGTGTTATCATCTTAGAGAGCAAAGGCCCCCAGTAATGCGTATATCATGGCATCAAGATCCACTTCTCTCCAGGGTCTTCTGACCCAGAGGAAAGGTAGGATTTGAATTTGGCAAACACTGCAGCTGCAAGCCAGGCTAAACGTTCTGAAATTGACCCTGTCCATACTTTTTTTTCATCCTGGAAGAGTCTGATCCGACAGGAGCTCAGGGCTCTGGAATGTCAGGGAAAGAAAAAGAAAAAGTGAGGACTTGTGAACATTTGGATATAAAAGGTTACTATATAGAAACAAGAGACCAGATTACGTAACACTTGAATAGCAGTCATTTCTTTAACTTTTTTGAGCTTCTGTATCAGAAAATAGGACGGGCTACCCTAGCCTAGGATCCTGTGTCTCCAATTCTCCAGTGTGGGCTCACATTACTAACTTGTACCTCCCCCACAAACACACCCTGGATATGGAGATCCTGCCATTAACTAGCTCTGCTGTTCTAAACAGGTGGTTTCCCCCTCACATCCTGATTCCTCGTCCTCGAGATATTGCCATGCTGCCCAGCCCTGACATCCTATGACTTTCTGCCCATCTGCAGGGGGATGGTGCGGGGTGGCTGCAGGACCACTGCCTTCAGACCGGGGATGCCTTTCTCATCGTCTTCTCAGTCACTGACCGACGAAGCTTCTCCAAAGTTCCAGAGACTCTACTTCGACTCCGTGCCGGGAGGCCCCACCACGACCTGCCTGTCATCATCGTTGGAAACAAGAGTGACCTGGCCCGCTCCCGGGAGGTCTCGCTGGAGGGTGGGTACCCTGAACCTCATCCATACTCGCCACCCTGAGGTATCTTCTCCCTTCCAAGTCACCTCTTTTCCGTAAGGCTTTTTGATCGTAGGGGGCACAAACTTAACAACATTCAGCCGCAGGCTAAGCGCAGTCTCTCAATGCCCATGCCTAGGGCCCTGAGCAGCTCTTCTCTTCACTCCCCCTCGCGCCTCCTCACTGCCCCATTGTCCCTCCCTAAGATCCCTGCTTTGCCCTCTTTGCCTCAAACCCTTTCCACTGCACACCCTGCCCCAGGCCCAGTGCAGCCCCGCAGGCGCCTGATCCCGTCCCTCCCCGCAGAGGGCCGCCACCTGGCAGGAACACTGAGTTGCAAGCACATCGAGACGTCGGCCGCGCTGCACCACAACACGCGGGAGCTCTTCGAGGGCGCCGTCCGCCAGATCCGGCTGCGGCGGGGCCGGAGCCACGCGGGGGGCCAGCGGCCAGAGCTGGGCAGCCCCGAGGGCCCCGCGCCAGCCGCGCGCCGCGAGAGCCTCACCAAGAAGGCCAAGCGCTTCCTTGCCAACCTGGTGCCCCGCAACGCCAAGTTCTTCAAGCAGCGCTCTAGGTCGTGTCACGACCTCTCCGTGCTCTGAGCCGCGGTCGCCATGGTCACCGCGGTCGCCATGGTCACCGCGGTCGCCATGGTCACCGCTTTCGGCTCGCCCCCTCGCCCCGCCACGCCCTGTCCGACTTCCTTTGTGAAGACAGCCAAGGCAGGAGGGGAGGATGTAGACTAGGAAACCAAAAACTCCCAGGACGCCCTGGTGTGACCACGGTTGGAGGGGGGAGGGGGCGGTCTCTGGAATACCCCCTCCGCCCCGCCCCTGGGCGCAGGAGGCAGTACTCAGACTCGAGGGCGGGCGCGCCGGCGGGCAGGAAGGAAAATCGTTCTGCCAGGTACGGTACTTTGTTCATTACTTCGCGCTTTACCACCTCTCCGGTAGAGACCCCAAAACCGAGAACTGGAAAAGTGCTTTGTAGACCCTTTACAGGGTTTTCCACCTTTGTACTCTGCACGAATGTGCCTCACCTTTAAGAGATTCTTAAAGGTAAAGACACGGAGACCCTTCTTGGAGACTTTTCCTATAACGTTCTGGCTCTTATCTGCTGCACTTGTCCACTTTACCTTTAAGAAGTTCTTAAAGGCAAGGGCCTGGTAGTGCCATTTTCTGAGAACTGATTTTGTGATTTATCATTACACCAGGACACTTCCCCTTTAAGGCTCTTAAAGGTAAGGTGTGGACAGACTTTTGCCTTCAGATGCCAGCGTGAGGAGCTAAGCAGGTGGTAACTCCCCTTTGGCCAAGGCCCAGGAGGTACCAGCAAGGGTCCACCCTTCCCTTTTGAATAAAGAGTTTTTCTACTGCACCTGTTCACTTTGACTTTGTTTTCAACGCCCCCACAGAAGGCATGGATGTGGGAAACTCTTGTCTGTTAGAGACAAGAAAACTCAGGCCCAAAGGAGCAAGGAACCTAACTCTCTAGTGAGGCTTCAGAACTGACTTAGTTCTGATGTGGTCCATGACAGGTGACCACAGCCCCTTTGGTGCAGTTGCCTTGCTGTTGAAGAAACAGGCCTGGAGAGGAGCTAGACGTAATTTAGTAACTTTGTGACACAGTAGTACCAAGTACCTATCTCTTTTCCCTACCTTATACTGCAAGAAGCGGACTAGAGGCTACATTTAGCTCCCAGAGCTACATTCAGCTATGGCCTGGACTGGTTCCAGGTGAGGCCCACATCCACCAGAGAGGCCCACCAGCTGGGTCATGACGGGGTCAGCCCGCACCTCCCCTGACAGGGCTCCACCACCCAGCTGTCATCTGCAAAGCCCGGTTGAGAAGTGAAGCTGTCAGTGCCTTCCCTGCTAACGCCCACGCCTGCTGCTGCCTGAGCCACGAGTTTGAACAAAGGGAACAGAGACAGCAGCTCCCCTCACACTTACACGTGCAGTACAGTTACCTGAGCACCCAGGGCCCAGGCCTCCACCTCACCCCACTCAGGTTCCCAGAACTTGATGGAAAGAGGAATGAGATGTCTGTCTTCTTAGTCCTTACAGCTGCAGAGGTGCCAAGTGAGACTAGTCCAGCATGAGATAATATGATAGTGACACTATCCTTAGGACTTTATTCACTTCATCTGTTAATTCTTTAATGACTATATAAGGTGTTACTACCTGTTTTTACTGTGGAAGAAATAGAGTTTAAGTAACCTGTCTGAGAGGTCATTAAGCAGATCTGGGATTCCACTCATGTCTGCTTGATATTTAATGATTTTATCAGCCTTTGCATCTGAGGTTCCCTTTCCAGTAAGGTTTGGGCAGTGGAGGGGGAGGGGGGGAGTAAGAGGAATAGTAGAAGAAATGTAGGGACACAATGAGCAGGGCCGTGGGCAGTGGCTGTGGTGAAAGGGCCAGAGAAATTACATGGCTGTAGCAGAGTAAGCCAGCTTTAATCTCTGGGGACCATGAACAAAGACAGTTCAAATGTTAAAATGCAGGAAAACACACTGGGCCCATTAAGAGACCAGATGGTTCTGCAGTTTAACTGAAACTTCGGAGACATGAAGGGGAGGGTAAGAAAAGAACATGGAAAAAGGTTTGAAGCCTTATTACAAAGGACCTTAAATGCTGGCAAAGGAGTTAGTGCTGTAGGCAATAAGATGGATGGCCTTTAGGAAGAGGAGGCTGGGAGAGGTGTACATAGGTTAGAGCAGCAGAGGCAAGGCCTGAGGCCCTGAATGTAGGAACCAATCACAAGTGTTACACCTGAAGGGCAATGAAGGACCATCCTGAGACAGATAGCAGTGGGAAGGTAGAGACAGTATGGGTATAAGAGTCAGAATAGATGGCACTTGGCAACTGAGTGGCTGGCTAGGTATGAAGAGGGAGTTGCAGGTTGTGGGAGGATGCTAAGGCATTAAGAGTTAGGGGTTATGCCCTCGCTGGTTTGGCTCAATGGATAGAGCATCGGCCTGTGGACTGAAGGGTCCCAGGTTCAATTCCGGCCAAGGGCACGTGCCTGGATTGCTGCTCAATCCCCAGTGTGGGATGTGCAGGAGGCAGCCAATCAATGATTCTCTCTCATCATTGATGTTTCTCTCTCTCTCTCTCCCCCTCCCTTCCTCTCTAAAAATCAATAAAATATATATTTTTTTAAAAAAGAGTTAGGGGTCAGCCCAGCCGGTATGGCCCAGTTGGTTGAGTGTTATCCCATGCGCCAGTAGGTCGCCAGCTGAATTCCTTCCTGGTCAGGGCACATGCCTCGATTATGGGCTTGATCCCCAGTAAGGGGCATGCAGGAGGAGGCAGTCAATTGATGTTTCTCTTTCATCAATGTTTCTCTCTCTCTCTCCCTCTCCCTTCCCCTCTCTAAAATCAATAAAAACATATTAAAAAGAAAAAAAAAAAAGAGGGGCTCAGCTGGTGTTGCTCAGTGGTTGAGCATCAACCCATGAACCAAGAGGTCATTGGTTCAATTCTCAGTAGGGGCACATGCCTGGGTTGCAGCCTCAATCCTTGTTTGGTGGATACGGTTTCTCTCTTCTACATAAATTTTTTAAAAAGAAAGTGGAAATACAGCCACGTGAGGCAGTAGAACTACAAATGAGCCAGAGGCTACTGCCAAGGGAGGAGGGCTTTGCTAGAGGAAGAGTACGACCAATGGTCAGAGGTGGCAGGAGGGGAGGTGGCTCAGTGGTTGAACATTGACCTATGAACCAGGAAGTCATGGTTTGATTCCCAGTCAGGGAACATGCCTGGGTTGCGGGCTCAATCCCCAGTGTGGGGCATGCAGAAGATAGCCGATCAATGATTCTCTCTTATCATTGATGTTTCTATCCCTCTATCCCTCTCCTTTCCTCTCTGAAATCAATAAAAACATATTGTGCGTTTCATGTGGCAGAATTCTGAAGAGGATGGCTGGACCTCCTCATGAGGGAACCACATACACCACAGGCTTCCCTCCCCCAACTCAGCCAGTCTATCAGCCGACCCATCTGTGTGTTCCCTCCAGACGCCTACAGGGAAGAGCTCAGAACAGAAGGAAACTGAAGTCACGCTCCTGCCAGACTTAGGAGAAGTGGGGTCTTCTCTAAGAGCCAGGCCATTTTTCTCCCTCCCTTGATCAAGGCAAAGTACAGCCTGGCTGCTGATCTGGATAGGTGTGAGAGATAGCTAAGTGCCCTGGGACCCGAGCTAGCTGTGCCAAGTAAGGCCTCTGCTTTTGTGCTCCCCTTAACCACTGTGATTTTGTCTTGGGGTCCGTGCTCTTACCAGCCCAAACCCTGCCCACCCGTTATCCCCATTCCCCCAGCGCGTAAGGCCTTCTCATTGGCCCAGAGCATAGACTGTGCCCTTCCCTAAGGGGACAGAGGTGAGGCCAGTCCTGTCCTATGTCTTGGAAGGTATTCCTTCCTCTGTTCTGGGTCCTCTGCTTAAAGTTGGGTCATTAGGTCCTGCTGCATCTAATAGTTTCTACAGAGACTGGACCAGGCTCTCTTGTCTTCTGAAAGGTTGCCAGTCATGCAATGACAACTTCACAAGTCTTCTGGGTTAAACACTCCCAGAAAGTCCATTCATATGTACATCTTTTAATTTAACACTAGCTGCCCAGTGCACAAATTCATGACCAGTGGGGCCCTAAGGGTGTGTGTGTGTTAACTAATTTAACACGATCGGCCCTCTGGACAGGCAGCGGGACACTCTTGTGGCCTGGGATCTCCATCCCGCTGACATACAAGTTGGTTGTTAAGAACCACCTGATGGCCACTTTTATATTGTTTATTCCTTGCAGAGTGTCTAGGGAGGAGAAGTGGCTATAGTGCTAGAGGCCAACTTCCAGGAGGCCAAGTAGCACTGTCAGGATTGTTTGGTGCCTGGCCCCTTCTCGAGACTGGACCTGTAGGACTACTGAGGGAGGGAACGGCTGCCACCTGGCTGCTGGGCTGGATTGGTCAGCTGAGTGACATTCCCATTGTGGGAGCACATGGACCACAAGGGGGAAGCTCCTGTGTTGAGCATCTGCCCCCTGGTGGTCACTGTGCATCATAGCGACTGGTCGTTCAGTCACTTAGGCTTTTATATATATAGATAGTTCCAATCCACATCAGTCCAAGTAAAAATTTCCTGGAATTATCTTTCATATACAAATACTTATTGTTCCTCTCAGATATTACACTATGGCAATCATTGTGCTGGGCCCTTCGAGAGATAAGAATCTATCCCTGCCCTCAGTAACTTACAATTGACCAGGAGAAATGAAACAAGGTGGTGACAGCACTGTGGACAAACGGCAGCATACTATATCACAGTCCATCTAATTGGGGGTAACAACAGCCTGTGTTTTAAATTTTCTAAGAAAGGAAGAAACAAAATTTAGAAGACATATTTTAGCAACGGGGGCTTGAAGAATGTATGCTGAAGAGTATAGATAGATGGAGGAAAGAAGGAAAACCCTTGTGAAACTACATAAGCAAATGCACAGGAGAAATGGTGGGCAGCCCGTCCCATGATAGATAAAGACCTTCCCTATACAAAAGTCAACAACATTTGGGTACATGGTGCAGCCAAGTTGTTAAGGGGCCACAAAAAGACAAGAGCATCCTGCTTCTTAATCCGTTATCATCTTGGTGGCTTTCTGATGCATACACGCTCAAGGTCCCTTTCCATCTATTTGAATCTTGCTGCCATGCCTCCATAGCTTGGTGGCCTTATAAACTCAAGATGTAAATACAGCTGGGCAGGCGTGGGTCAGTGGTTGAGTGTCGACCTATGAACCAGGTCACGGTTCGATTCCCGCTCAGGACACATGCCTGGGTTGCAGGCTCGATACCCAGTATGGAGCATGAAGGAGGCAGCCAATCAGATTCTCTCTCATCATTAATGTTCCTCTCTTTCTCTCTTTCCCTTCCTCTTTGAAATAAAAATATATTTTAAAAAAAGTGAATTCAAATTCAGTGGGGTCTAGCAGGCATTTTAGTAATACTCGGGCCCACTACTTTTTGGATGGAGGTCTAGGGAGAAAACTATTTATTTATCCTTGCCCTAGGATATTTTTTCCATTGTATAGAAGGGAGAGAGGAAGAGACATTGATTTGAGAGAGACACATCAATTGGTTATCTCCTGCATGTTCCCCAACTGGGGCTGGGGATCAATCTTGCTGCAACCCAGGTACGAGCCCTTGACTGGGAATTGAACTTGTGTTCCTTTGGTGCACAGGCCAATGTGCTAACCATTGAACACACTGGCCAGGGTGAAAAGTTGCTCATAAAATCTGCCCTTCTGAACCTCAGCTCTCCCAACTATACAACAGAGACAGAACCCACCCTTGTAGGATAGTTATGATGACTAAATAAAATGCCAATATCTTTGTAATTTGTCAAGCATTATACAAATGAACAGTGGAAGTAATGTTTTTTTGACACCTATGCCTTGTCCCTTATTTAGGCACTTGGCAATTTGCTAGCCTCTCAAAGCACACCACCACTCTGGAAATACAAATTTAAGTTGTGGTTTGCAAGGTCCAACATACCTCCCATGGGACTCACAGGTGACCCATTATTGGACTTGTTATTTTAGGGAGGCCTGGGGGGAAGATTGGCATCTAATGCTTAAGTGGTGGTATTATACTACAGTTTTTCATTTTTGTTCAAATGACAACTGGTCTTTAGGCAGAGGACCTGTGATGATTTAAAATACTTATTCTGAAAGGAAATTGCCAGAGTAGGGCTAGATTCTGGAGGCCAACAGCAGGTGCTACAAGAATGCTTAGGAAGTTAGGAGGAACACTAAGGGCTCTAACAGTGAGTGCCAGAAAAAGCAAAGGACACTAGGTACCCTAAAGGCACCTGGGGGGGGGAGGAGGGTCTCACCTTGATTTTTCAAAGTCATCTGCCCATAATCTGATTAGACAGAGTTTTAGGCATAAAAAAGATTGGACAGTGGGATCTGTTTTCCTGAAAGTTAGGCTGGCTGTATGTAACCCAGGACCTTGTGAGCCTGGGACTTTTTTTTTTTTTTTAATATATTTTATTGATTTTTTACAGAGAGGAAAGGAGAGGGATAGAGAGCTAGAAACACTGATGGAAGAGAAACATCAATCAGCTGCCCCTGCACACCCCCTACTGGGGACGTGCCCGCAACCAAGGCACATGCCCCTGACCGGAATCGAACCCAAGACCTTTCAGTCCGCAGGCCGACACTCTATCCACCGAGCCAAACCAGTTAGGGCATGAGCCTGGGACTTTTAGCACAGGAACAATTAAAGTTTGTTTTTATCATGATCCCTTCCTCTCCTCTCCTCTTTGTAAATCTTGAGCATTATCTGAAGTTGGGGAGGAGAGGAGGTCAGGTAGGAAGTAAAGTGTGTAGGTATACAGAGAAATGAAAGAAATGATGGCAGTAGTAATGACAAGCTAACAAGTTCTAAGCCCTTTACAGGGATCATTCACAATCCTCACAACCCTAAAATAGGTACTATTATTATTAATATATTGCAAATGAGTTTTCAAAGCCATCTGGCCATAATTTGATTATATAGAGTCGGAGTTAGAGAAGTAAAATAACATCTAAGCTCACTCAGCTAGTTTGAGACAGAAGAGATCAGGCAGTGTTGCTCCAGAGTGTGGCCAATTTGCTACAGGTTGGAGGTCCCCTGGGTTGGTTTGGCCCAAGAATTGAGAGGAGGAGGCTAATTCTCAGCACCACATATTCTAAACACGTAGGCATCATGATACTTAAAAGTTAAATTGAAACTCCCATCATTTCTGGAATACTGGCTTGAGTTTGACAAGTCTTTGATTTCCAACATCACGTTTCCACCTCTACAATCCAGCACTGACTGGCTCCTTTCCAGTTTCAGGCACCTCGTCCCTACCTACCCATTGCCCTCAAAAACAACTGCTTACTGACTCCAATAACTCCAGCCAACTCCTTAAGGTCTCTTGAAAGCAGTCATCTGGGGGAGCTAACAGAACTCATCCAACTTTTTAAAAAATATATATTTTATTGATTTTTCACAGAGAGAAAGGGAGAGAGTGAGAAACATCGATGAGAGAGAAACATTGATCAGCTGCTTCCTGCACACTCCCCACTGGGTATGTGCTCGCAACCAAGGTACATGCCCTTGACCGGAATCGAACCTGGGACTCTTAAGTCCGCAGGCTGATGCTCTATCCATTGAGCCAAACAGGTTAGGGCGTCACCCAACTTTTAAAGTGATCTTTGATCAGCTCTTTCCTTGTCTCCACCTTCCCACATGACCTAATTAAGCTGGCTGGTCTGCCTCACCTCACACAAAACTCTCTCAACCAAGAGCAGAGCAAATCAGTTCTGGACAGAGTGCAAAAGTTGGGAGGGAGGAGGAGAATGTTTGAAGCTAGAAGATTCAGACACACAGCTTCTCAGACTTCAGAATTCCTTTCCTCCATCCAGCTCACTACTATAGATTTCACCTGGTTGCCATGGAAACATCAGTCTCTGCTGTATGGCAAGCAGCATTTTAGGCAGAAAGCATCACAGGCTAACATGGTAACACTAAAAAGAGTAAAATTGCCTCCTCACTTAAGGGGTGAGGAAGGAATAGATGAAGCTGTCAGGAAGGCAGGCTAGAAGGGACAGCCTTTAGAAAGCCTGGCTCCCACGTGAGCAGGGAAGGACTTAATTCAACAGATATGTAACATGTGCAGGCAAAGCATAAATGAAAAGGACATGTCTATGACTGGTCTCATTAGGCTATAATCATCTATCAATAGAATATACGAAGAACTGTAAATTAAGGCAGAATAAGACCTATAATGGGACAAAGAATACTGAAAAGTTCCATCTAGGAAAGTTTCAGTCTTAAAGGACTAGATTTTGATAAGCAGAAGGGCAGGAAGAAAGAAAATGAGCAGATATAGAGTGGAAATTTTCAGGATATACTGGGAACTATAGGTATAGAGACAGGAAAAGTGAGACTTCCCCATGACTCCAAGGCCGTGGCTTCCACAGTGGCGCTGAGGCAGGTTAAGATGAAGATCAAGGGATCTGAAACTAGACTGTCTGGACTGGAGTCTTAAATTTGCTAACTTTATAATTGTGGGGCAAATTATTTAACCTCTTTAGGTATGTTTCCTTATTTACAACATAAAGATAAAAGAATCTACCTCAGAGGGTCACTGGAGGATGAAATGATTCAATACACATAGTGGGTACACTGCCTACCCCAAAACAAATCCTGTATAAATGTTATCATCTCCTACCACCTCACTTTTCAAAGCCAAGATACCCTTCTACCTGTCCAAGTATTACTTCCTGAATCCCAATGTCAAGAACACAGCAATTTAAAGAATAGGGAGGAAATGCCACTGCCTTAGAGAAGACAAAAGCATAGCTGGATAAGCCAAAAGTAAGATGAAAATCACATTATGAATTGAGAACTGGTGGGGGAAATTCCAACTATGCTGGGAAAGGATCCCGGTCAGTGTTCCCTCTCCCCTCATCCTTGCTACCATGCTCAGGCAGGAAAGGTTGAGGGAGGTTTCTTTTACCTTTAGCTGGGCCCAGAGAGGCTGTTTATTGCTCCCTTTTCTCCACTCCAACCACTCCCAATGGAGGGATGACTAGGCACTGAGTCATACATAGGGACATGGCTGTCACTCACGTCACCTTACATACGTTAAGACTAGAGAAGCAGTCTTTCTTCACTTCCACCATTGTCTCTCTCCCAGCAAGAAGATAAGGCAAGACCAGGAGGTCAGGAAGAACTGAGCTAAAGAAGCCAAAGTGCAGGAAGCCCAACATAGTTAGGAATAAGAAATAAAGAAACCCTAGCCAACTGACTCAGTGAAGAGAGTGTTGGCCCGCAGACAGAAGGGTCCCAGATTCGATTCTGGTTAAGAGCTTGTACCTCAGTTGCAGGCTCGATCCTCAGTCCTGGTCAGGGTGCAAGCAGGAAGCAATCAATGTTTTTCTCTCTCTCTCCCGCCGCCTCTCCTCCTCCTCCCTTCCATTCTCCCCAAACATCAATGGAGAAAAAGACAGGGGTGAATAGGACAGAGATGAGATGAACTTGCAGGAAGGTGGAGAAGGCTTCTTGGAAGTCACATTCTGAGCTGAGTCAGAAGGATGTCTGACCGATGGGAAGGAAGAGGACAGGCATTTCAGGCTGAGGGAGCAGCACAAGTAAAGACAGAGGAACCCAGGTTAAGATTTATTGATCTGATTCTGTAACAGTGGCATCACAGAGGCCCTTTACAAAGACAAGCAAAGGGCATTAAAAACAGCGGCAACAAAACTAACTTGTGTTCAGTTTTCCTTCTGCTTCACAACTGGAGAATCTTCAATAAAACTCAGACAATGAAAAAAAATAAATGGAAAAATATCCTCAGGTGAAGATTAACAACAAAATCAACAGCAAAAAAACAACAAGAAGATGGGGGTCCATCTGAGGAGGGCAGGGAGGTGAGGCCTGTGGGTATTTATAATTTTGGAGGAGTTAAAGACTGCCATGAGGAGGCCTGGACATAGCTTCAGGATGACTAACAAAAATGGTCCACGCTATGCTTCTCATGATGCATTAGTAGCAAATCAATAACTATAGGGGGACTGGGCCATAGCCAGCTGCTCCTACCTAAAAGTAATGCATTCTCCTTTCCTTCCCCCAGGTTCAGAGAGCAAACTAGGGAAGGGGTGGGGGTGGCAGCAAAACAGAAGCAGCAAGACTGTAGCAGCCTAGAAGAACCAAGAGCTAGTCCTGGGTCCCAGTGGTCTTTTATACCACAAAGAGGCTTCAGGTACCTAGTACTTGTGTTAAAAGCAACCCAAACATCACCAATAAACCATCACTCTGCTTTAGAAGTCTGAGAGCTGACAAATTAAAACTTAACAGCAATTATCCATATTTTTAGCAAGATAATAAAGTCTTAACACTCTGTTGCCATAGAGACCAGCAAAGAATGAGAGTCCCACCAGCCCTGCCCCAGAACCTCAGACCTCCTCCTCTTGGCTGATTTCTAGCTGGTAAGCCAGGTTCTGACTCAGTTGTCTGTTTAAAGCCTTATAAAGGGGACAAAGGAAGGGGTACCTTCCTTTTGGCAGGGCCATTCCTGGAATACTCAGCTCCCTAGAAGTCACTGGTCCCAGGCCTGTGTTGCCCCAGGCAGAGCTATATATCTGAAAAGCAAGAGCTGAGGTGAATGAGAGAATAGAAGGCTTAAGGCCTGAAGAGTCCTGATGTATGATGCCTAAATCCCTTTGGATATTGGACTGGGATTCCTACTATAAAAAGGGCTTAAGGCAGTATGGAGGCCAATGGTAAGAATGTTGAGCTTGGAAGACTTCTATGATTATTCAAGTCCTCCAGATCAGTGCTGGCCAACCAGTAGTCCATGGACCACTGGTGGTCCATGAGGTCTGAAAGGTAGGCGCCCAAAAGGTTGGCGACCGCTGCTCCAGATCATGCAACCCTGAAGAAAGGTGCAGAATGTCACACTGCCATCTGGTGGAAAGACAAGATCTGTCCTTAGGCACAGAGACAGAGCCTGGTAGTCTGTCCAGTGGGCAGGTAGGTTTGGAGACAGTTAAGATGAACAGACAGGAGACCAAGGGGCAGAAAGTATGATGCAGATACAGTGGATCTGTATACAGGTGTGCACCTTTTGTCCTGTTTTATTTCTAAAAGGTTAGATACCATTAAAATAAAGAAAACACAATGGCATTGTTTTATATTCCTATAACCACTCGTGGTTTTGGCTCAGAAATTAACATGAGACACAACTGACTGAGACCACACACATATGGGTAGCAGCAATAACAGCAAGGCTTGCCTTTTGTACAAAGTTTGTATATATATTTATGTACACAGACACAAGGATATAAAATCCAGTGAGAAGGGCTCATATGTCCCCAAGTAGGGGACAGGAGTGGCTTTAGCGCTGATGGATCCCACAGTAGAGGCACATTGGAAGTAGTGGAGAGTAGCAGCCTCCCCACCATCCTCCCTCCCTGGACCAAAGGAAGGACAACTAACCATACAAAAGAGAATGGAAGATAATGGAAAGGTACGCATCTTTCACTAAATTCCTGAATGCCTCTAAGACATCCAAAATACCTGGCAGGATAGATCATTTCTATAGCTCCCAGCAAACTGCAAGCCCACAGTAGTTCTGGTCCCAAAATGAGGTCTAAGGCAGGCTTTACAATGCACATACACATCCAAACTATCTTCCAGGGCCCTTGTAGCATCAAGCCAGTACCTTCAAGGTTCAGCCCCCAAACTGAAAAATCCTCTTGGACCAGAGGGCTTAAAGCGTTTTTCCTTGACAAAATTGTAGGGTAAAGGTATAGAGGACAAAAAGAATCAGTTCCTTCAGTTAATGCCCTAAGGCCTTCTCAACAGAGGAGGAATCGAGGAATCACTAAGAGGTGGTTTGAAAGAGCAATGAAGATCATCCCAGGAGATGACATACACGGAGAAACAGGTGTTCAATAATTCTCTTCTCTTCAACTAGTGGTTGCTCAG
>PVJC01041226.1:0-15442 GCA_004026665.1 Murina feae | reverse complement strand
AAGAGTTGGCGGCCTGCTTGGCGGCTTCCCAGGTCCCTTCTGGGGATCAGGGAGCAGGAAAAGGCTGGCCTGATCACGAGGTGTGGTTTTCCCTGCTTTCTGGTGGCTGGAGGAAGATGGGCAGTAGGCAAGCTTGAGAGGCAGGCAGCACCCAGCCCTGGTCACAGCTCAAAAAAGAGAACAACATGCAGGGGAGGGCAAGAGTCTGAGAGATCAACATAGAGGGGGTGCCTGCTCCAAGCCTCCACGGTTTGCCCGGGGGCAGGCCCCCGGCAGGTAGACACACACAGGAGGACTGCTCCGAGCCTCAGATGCGGCTGGGGGCAGGTCCCCAGTGGCCACACACACACACACACACACACACACAAAAGGCGCCTGGCAGACTAGGGCCATCATAGGACATCCACTGAGGGGTCCCAGACTGTGAGAAGGGGCAGGCAGGGCTGAGGGACTCTCTCCATCCCGAGTGCACAAATTTTTGTATACCGGGCCCCTAGTAAGATAATAATTTAAATTAAATCACACACATAATGAACAAAGCTAAAACATAAACCTGAAACCTTAAGCAACAAATGCTGACTTTAAATCAAACATAAACTTGCTCTCAATTAAAAAAAAAAAGTCTTACTTAACCAATGTTATATTAATAAGGAGTGACTCAAGTAGTTTAAAACCCTATTTTATAGACACTGAACTCTACAAAAATAATCTACTTAAATAATAATAAATAGGAAGTTAGAGTTATACATATGGGCATTTTTACTGACCTCAATACAGCACACAGGCTTCGTTTTTATTTGTGATTGCCAGATCAACACTTTCCTATTTCTGTGTATTACACATCTAAATTCCAAATCATCACAGGAGCGGGGCCTTAGCTTCCCCTTCATAACATCTCCTGAATATTCATACAACTTGCCTTTGAAAATACTCTCATTGAAAAAGAACTGAGTAATAGCCCTTGCAAAGCACTTTAAAAATATGAACCTTTGTGTAAATGCTAAGTAGCATTTTTATTAGTGTTAAACATTAAGCAGTAGCACAGGGAGTAATGAATTTAGGTTTATGGCACGGCCAAGGAAGAAAAATATTTTCATATGAAGCATAAAAGGACAGTAAAAACAGATTCCCAAACCAAAGCTACATGATGCTACAAGAAAAAGAGTATTAAAGGACATGCCATCTGTATTGCAAGAATCTATCTGGTGTGAAACTTTACCGTCAATAATAATGACTAGAGTAATGGGGGTAGGGAAGAAAGGCATTTAATCTATTTGAAATGAAGGCCCAATAAGGGGTAACCCCCAATTATATTTTCAGTCACCCTGTTTATGAAAATAGTGCACTTTTTGAGATTTCTTTTAGAAGACATGCAACAATTTGACTCATTTTATCACCTTGTAATATAAAATAACCTTCTTGAAATCTTCTAATCCAAACGGCTTAAGGTTGCCATTCTGTCATCTTTCACTCAACTAGCAGAACTGTTCTTTTTCCTCCAGGTCACCTTTCCTCTGCTGATTCCAAGCAGTTCAAGTTTTCGGATAGTTATTTATATTGAGAGTGCGTACGGGCAGCTCTCACTTCGTTCCTGGGTGACCCACTGGTGATAGCCAACTCCTTTATAAATTCCAACCTGAGAAAGACCCTCCGCTTCTCATCCCTCTGTGCGGAAACGTTACACTGGAATCAGGACCTCTGGACGCCACTGCACCTCTGGCTTGGAATGGACCTAAAACTCCGGTGACCCGGCTCAAGTCATTCAAGGCCTGAGAAAGGATAGTCCAGTCCTCACGGCCATGCATGACTATTGCCTCAAAATGATTGCCTTTAAAAAAAATCATCAGTGTGGCCACATCATTAGCCCTGGGCGGTTTTGCTCAGTGGAGAGTATCAACCCACGCACTGAAGGGTCCCGTATTGGGGTTGTGGGCTAGATCCCTGGCCCCAGTCAGGGCTCATTAGAACCCAAGACTTCCCTAGAAAAAGTTATTCAGGTCGGGTGAAGGCATCCTCAGCGTGTGCAGTCAGAGCCACAGTTATCCTTAGCCAATGCAGTGCTGTGCAGGTGCAAGCACAAGTGATAGGCCTGCTGCTTTATAAAAACTTCAGCATCTTCACTGATTCTCCCTCTCACTGAGTCTAGGTCAGGACAAACCAGGTTCATGCTGACAGGGCTACTTAGCTTTCAGGAAGAGAAAATGAAGTTCTGTTTTATTCCCTACAGACAGTCTCTATGCTCCACAAGCAAATCTGCCTGTTCTTATCCCATAAGCTTTTAATAATTTTTTCTCATACACAAGCACAATAAACACTTTTAAAATTTGGCATCTGTAGTCCCATTTGTGTGTTTTCTTACATTATATTATATTCCCATACCTAAAAAATTATACCTAGTATATCATTTTTAATATAAATTATAACTATAAGGGATGCTATAAATTCTCACTGAATCTTCAATAACATCTCTTTGGGTGTTATACTGATAATTCAATATTGTATGAACAATAATTTTTAATTCATTCATTTTGAAATACTTTCTATTATTTGTGTGTGTTAAAGGTAATGATGATCAGCCCTCTAGGGCTGGATAATTAGCATGTATAATGCCTTAATCTGTATTTTAAAATATCTTTTGATTGGAGAAAGGCATCATCTAAAAGACATGTATTTGGTTAGAAGTCATTTAACAGGCCTTCCCTCACTTACATGAAAACCAGCAACCCTGTTTTTCTATGTCAGCCATTTAAGGCTTGGAGCTGGTTGTTCCTGCCTCTGTCCACTCTCTCTCTCTTGCCTCCTGACTTGACAATGAGGCTTACTGACCTTCCTGTGGGGATTCCAAATCCCTTGGTAATAAGCCTTTCATACAAAATGCCGATCATTGTTTCTGAGCCAGAGATAGATCTACTCTCAGTTACACACAGGTCTCAGGATCTCAAGATTATATTTGCCTTCATGCTAATGTCTCTTCACTTTGTGGAATTGAATGTAAGGTATTATTTAATTATAACTTACTATATAATACTAAGCTTGGTAGAGGGGTAAATATGAGGTTCTAAATTCTTTCAGCCTATATCGGACTTCAACCAACAAACTACCAATATTCACCAAAACAAACTGGGGCAATCTAAGACAAATTTGCCTTATGAAGTTGAATGTACACCTCTAGATGGCAATAATGGTAGCTAATGTTGCTAAACTAAAAACAATGCTTTCAGAGCAAGAGAATTGAAACTGATTAGCAAAATGTTTGAAATTAATTCGTGAATAGAATATATTTATTCATGTTGAATGTTAGCAGCTCAATAACCACTTTAATGATAAATGGACTGAAATATTAGTCAAATAGGTATGTTTAAATTAATCTATATCTATATATATAAAGGGCTAAGCTACCAGCCGACTGGCCAACCAGCTGGTAGGTATGACACCCACTGACCAGCAGGGGGCAGATGCTCAATGCAAGAGCTGCTGCATAGCAACAGCAACTTTGCTGAGTGCCCTCTCACACTCCAGGACCCCTTGGGGGATGTCAGACTGTCAGTTTGGGCCCGATCCTTGTAGGCCAGGCCGAGGGACCCCACCTGCCAGAGGGATCCCACTCACTCCACAGATGCCCTTTGAGCACTGGCACTGCCCCAGGTGTGGCCGACCGGAGAGGGACCATGGGAGGTTGGATTTAGGTGTGTCCTGCCCATCTTGCCCAGTTCTGCCCTGCTGGCCACCTTCTAATTAATTTCCTTTTAATGTGCATGAATCCGTGCACTGGGCCTCTAGTTAATAAATAAAAGAAAAACCTAAAAGTCAGAAGAAAAAGCAAGATTCCATGAGAACAGAAGAGACAGATTTGGGGGAAAAAAAAAACTTTTAGAAATAAATGCGCAGTTAATGGGTTGAAATATTAACTGTATAGATTCAGCAGTACATTGAAGATAATGAAGAGAGAGTTAGTGAAGTAGAAGATATATGTGAAGAATTACACAGAAGAAGGCACAACCATGAAGAAAAGACATTAAGAAAGCATTTGCTACATGAAGGGTAAAATGTGAAGTTCTAACATATCAGAGAGATTCAGAACTGAGGGGAAAATAGCAATATTATTGAAATGATAGAAGGTTAAAATAAACTCCAGAGCTAACAAAAGACTTGCATTCTCAAACTGAAGAAACTTGTTTGGGTCTTTTAAAAAAATGCATAATATTCTTAACTGCAAAACACCAAAGACCATTAAAAAGTATACCTGGAGGATATATCTAGACGAACTAGGTATATCTAGAGGAACTAGATATATAATAAAGATAATCCACACAAAAAAGAAAATAACAAATAATGAGCAAATGAAAAATCTATATCTTGCTAAAGATTGATGGTAAATATATTTTTAGATAAACAAAAACAGTGTTTAATCATAACAAATGCATGCTTTAAAAACCACTGGAGAATGAACCTCAAGACAAAGTGGGACACAAGAGGTAAAGATGAATATTAAATTTGGATTGGTGGCAGAGTATCTATAAAAACAGGAGAGAACTGTTGGCAAAAGAAATAGATTTCCTTCCCTCTCCTTTGGTGGAGAGCAAGAATCTTTGGGCCTGGGGATAGGCAGGACCATGCCCCTGGCCAGCAGCAGGAAGAAGCTGCAGAAGATGAGTTCTCCATTCATTTACCCGGAGTCATCCTTGAGGTGGGGGAAAATGTTAGCATAGGTAGCTACCTCGGTATTAATAAAAGAGAAGGGCGATAAACTGGCTAAGCCTGATAAAGTCTGGAAGCTACAGCTTCCCAGACATCCTGGGGGAGAGCCGTGTCCTCTGCCAAAGGGACCTGAATTCTCCAGCAGGCAGGAAAGCCTCCCACGTCTCCCTGGGGAACAACCAGCCCTTTCACCAGGGTTGGGGGTGGGGGGGGGAGATAAACAGGAAGGGGAAATTCCTTTGCTGGGAGAATGCAGAGGAGGAGCCAAGCTGGTGCCGGGGAAGGTCCTTCTACTAAGCAAAATGCACAGTGGAAGCCAGAAGACAAAGTAGAACTTTGAGGGCCCCAAGTACAAAGGAGACAAAATGCTCACTATAAAACTTCTCCCACATACCTATCATAGTGGAATGGTTGGATACACTACGTTTAGGTTCAGCAATAGCTTTGTATCAGTTGATTCCAAGAGATTTGTAAGAACTATATTTAAAGGCAGAGAGCAAGGTAGCAGTGTATTTGTGGCCTCAGATAGTAAAAAACAATCAAAAATTTCTACATACCAATGTTTTTGTATAATAGGAGCCAAGAGAAAGTTATGAAAAGATTCATGAGAAATTGTTAACTTAGGAGTTTGGGAGAAAGTTTAAAAAAAAAACGATTTTTTAAAATGAATCATTTTTATAAAAATCTCTATG
Organism: Murina feae; assembly: GCA_004026665.1. NCBI lineage: Eukaryota > Metazoa > Chordata > Mammalia > Chiroptera > Vespertilionidae > Murina > Murina feae. The sequence goes on along the minus strand of PVJC01041226.1, from coordinate 10,052 downwards.
TCTCTATATATAAAAATCTAAGCAACCTGTTGATCTAACGACTGCATGACCAGTTGACCAATAGCTATGATGCACACTGACCACCAGGGGGTAGATGCTCAATGCAGGACATGCCACCTGGTGGTCAGTTGGCTCCCAAGGCTAACCTCCAGTGGCCCTTCCCCCAGCTGGCCAATCTCTCATGGTCCCTTCCTCCAGCCAGCCGGCCCCAAATGGGACCTGTGAGAGGGCCCCAATCAGCCCCAATTGCCGGCCAGGCCAAGGAACCCCACCATGGACAAATTCATGCACCTGGCCTTTAGTACATAATATGAATATCTACATCTATCCATATAAAATAGATGAAAGGTGAATTTCTAAAATGTCATTGGTATTTATGTAAGAACTAGAGGCCCAATGCATGAAATTTGTGTCTGGGTAGGGTCCCTAGTGATCAGGGCCGATCTGTGGGGTGACCAGCGGGGCGACTGGGGGGGGGGCCCTGTTGGCACCTGGCTTGGCCGGCCTGGTGCTGCCCGCTCGCCAGCCACGGCCCCTGCCGCCACCACCAGTCACCTCCCTCTGTGGGGCAACCGGTGAGGCTTTTGGCAGCCCCCGCGGGCCCCTGCCTTAGCTGGCGTGGGGCCTGGTGGCAGCTCCTGCATTGAGTGTCTGCTCCCTGGTGGTCAGTGAGCATCATACTGACTGGTTGTTCCACTGGTCTTTCCACCTTCCCGTCAATTTGCATATTAGGCTTTTATTATATAGGATGCTAGGATATGGCATGGCTGCTATATGTCCTCTAGTTATTTTTATGTAGTTTCAACGTTTCACAATGAGGATGTCAAGGGAAAGAAAGAAATAATAATTTCAGGAAAACAAATACAACTTTTATAACCCAGAGCTGTGGTTCAGAAAAGTATACGGACTTTATACTCACGAGGTAATTTCCCTTTTAGGCAGCATTTCTTTCTGCAAGTAGAAACCCTTCCAAGGCCATGTCTGTATTTTCCCGTACAAACTGTTTATCTTTGGGGTTTTCACCTCCTGTTACTGGCAGGGAGGGAGCCTGGCTTTTTCAAGGCTGCAGGCTCCCAATCACCAGGAAGCCAGATTTCTTGGTCTCACACCTCAATGTACACCTCTGAGACCAACTGCCCATGGATGAGAGAGTGTTTTCTTTTTCATGAATTATTAATTACCTTTTTCAGAAGAATGTGACAGCTCTCAAAGTGATTTGTGCTCACACAGACAGTTTTTCTTTTGTTACATCTTCAGAATTAAAGTCCTCGAAGGCAAAAGTTAAAATCTTGTCCTCACCAAGTAATTACAAAAAAAAACTAAAGGAGATCATTTTTAAAACTGCAATACATAACCCGTGTCCTGACATGTTTGCTGCCTGCATTATTTTCTTTTGTTTCAGGGGAACATTAATATTTTATAGGACACGAAGAGCCTGACATACATAAATATGTAGTTAGTACAAGAAAAATTATTTCGCCTTATTGTAAAATTTAAGTTCTTTCTGATCTAAGCTATTGAATTGAGGCCAAAAATAACATTTTGGTGTTTTTGTTTTGCTTCAATAGAGAAGATCCTCAGTGTAGATGTTTGTCTTCTTTAAGCAGATGAAAGTATTTTTCTCTTAATAAGTCAGACTCCAGAACACAACAGCAGCTTTTAACTTATTTCAAACCGAATATTATTATCCAGATTTACTATCAAAGCAATTAATGGTAACAACTGAGCATAATATTCAGCATGTAAGTGTTATGCTTTATAAGCCACAGAGGAGTAAAACCTAACGCAGCCCAAGGTTGAAGGAGACAGAGGAAGGAGGCCACTCCGGCAGCATGTACTGCCGCTCTGGTACGAAGTGTCATGGATATGAATCCTATGTCCCCTCCCTCGTCTCGAATACAAAGGAATTGCTGGTGGTTTGCATTTTTATTTTATAAACCTCTCTTTAATAAAAACTGTAAATACCATCAAGGAGGATAAATGAATGTGTCACAAACAGTTTGAGTTGCTTACTGAAGATCACATTTCTAGATTTATTTTTTTATTTTTATTTTTATTTTTTTTAAATATATTTTATTGATTTTTTACAGAGAGGACAGGAAAGGAATAGAGAGTTAGAAACATCAATGAGAGAGAAACATCGACCAGCTGCCCCCTGCACACTCCCCACTGGGGATGTGCCCGCAACCAAGGTACATGCCCCTGACTGGAATCAAACCTGGGACCCTTGAGTCTGCAGGCCGACACTCTATCCACTGAGCCAAACCAGTTAGGGCTAGATTTATTTTTTTAAATATGTTTTTGTTGAATTTTAGAGAGAGAGAAAGTGAGAGAAATAGATAGAAACATCGGTGAGAGAGAAACATTATCTATCAGCTGCCTCCTTAATGTGCAAGCCCCTTCTGGGGATCAAGTCTGCAACCCGGGCATGTGCCCCCACCAGGAATCCAACCAGTGAACTCTTGGTACATGGGTTGATGCTCAACCGCTGAGCCACACCATCCAGGTAAGATCTCATTTCTATACTTAAAAGCAAATAAATTCTAAATACTTTTCAAACCTATTATTTTATAACATATGAGTCAAATATTGAAACAACTTCTTAGATTCCTGCTGCATAAGCCTGAATTATAGTTGCCAAAATCAAACATTAGCGTGACTCAAAATGTATATGTTTTAAGCTAATTTACAAATATACCTGAGACTTCTTTTGCATAAATAGCTCCCTCTAGAGTGGTTCTCTCTGTCTTCCTAACACACATACATACACATACATGTGAACTCTCACACAAACTGTTCTTCTCCACAACACCTGTAGCTTCTGCAGACTCAACCCCAAATTTTTGAGACCATTAACACTTAAAGTTAAAATAGTTTGACCTGAATTACGATGCTCTATTGTCCCTAAGCACCAAAAAGCATTTGGAGCTCATTTTGAAATTTCCTAGAATATATCCTCCAAAACAGAAATAATTACTCCTTTTTCACTCCATGCTGTGGGACTTAGCGCATACCACTGTGTTATTTGTATTGCAAACATTTGTTTGCATGGAGTTCATCTGTGAGGAAAGTCTTTCCATATTAAGTAGCTATGTATCCAGAGTAACTAAATACCCAACATCTTTTACACAGATGCCAGTCAATAAACATTTGCTGCGTTTTTAGTTGAAGTCTAAGACCTGAACCCACAGGAAAATGAAACAATAACCAAGTCTTTCAGTCACTTTTCATCTTTCCGTCAGTGATAAAACCCCCCAATAGGTCGGATGCACACTTCCCAGTAGTTCTTAGAAATGGTATGCTTAGTGACTTTTCTATTAACACATGGAGTAATTTGGATGAACTTGTCTTGTTGAGTATCCTTTACCAAGTGTAGCTTTAAGCAAAATGAGCACTTTGCCAAAGAAACTGCTTTAAAACATTCTCTAGACTAAATCAAGAAGACCCCTTAGTCCATTGTCTGACAGAATGACAGATTCACTGAGCACATCACTGTTTTTTAGTGGAGAATTATTTCAGTTTCCCAAGCATCCAGGTCCTAAAGCTAAAGTGATGTGCCCTGAGATTAATTTACAAAAATGCCAGGAGACTTCCCTTGTGATTTTTGATGCAACACTTACCACTGCCTGCCATGCGCACATTGAATATATGACCTAAGAGGTCTTAAAGTGACTTCTCTGTAATGTCCTTTGAGACAATCTTTCTTCTTATCACCTGCCCCCTCCCCCCAAAATACCATATAGAACAACCTGCCCTTAACCAACACATGGAACTTAGCACTGATTGTAGGTGTAATACAGTCAACCAATGAATATTTAATGGGAACCGATGATGTTGTACCAGGTACCATAACATACGGCAATGCAGATCCGAGCAGGACTTTGTGCTCTCATAAAGCTTAGGCAAGGGGAGGAGGGAACAGCCCCTAAACAAGTACATAAAGTTAAGTAATATAATTTTAAATAAAAATCAGTACTGCTTCGAAGACTGTAAGAGATAGGGCATGGCTGGAGAGTGGGGAAGGCAGCATTTCCTATATTTTGCCCAGTGAATTCTTTGAGGAGGGGGTATTTTAGCATAGAATGGAATTTAAAATCCAGACACAGGAGGAGAAGCCAGCCAATGAGAGTAGATACAGAAATGTGTCAGAAAGGAGAGGAATAAAGACCCAGAGGTTACTTGATGGGAGTATATCAACGTTATGTTTTGATTTTTAAGACTTAATTATCTTTTAGTGCCTTAATCTCAACTGTTAACAAATAGCCAAGAAAAAATCATCGGACATTTGATAAAAATCTCCTAGTGAGAGAGAAATGTTCAGCTAAATGGGAAAATGGAGCATATCCAGACAATACAAGGAGTAGAAGGCCTCAGGAAAAAATCAATTGGTACTCTCAGATAATTCAAGGAGGATATTACATCCAGAAGTCGTAAACAAGCATTTTAGGACTATTTGGTTTATAACGTATTAGCATATGTGCATTAACAACAATTATGAACTGATTAAGAAATTCCTTTGTGTAGTATGCTGATTATCAGGTAGTCTTGAATTGTTAAAAATAGAAAGTATTTTGGGTTACTGGTGTGGCAGAAAAATTGAGGAATTGTGGCAGGAAGATGACAAAACAATAAGAAATAAAACAAAATATTTAGAGGCTCATTATATTGGTCTTTTTTTATTTAGGGATTTCTCTGATTGTCAACTAAAGTGATATGATTCCAATGAGCTGAAACAGCAATACACACTGACATAAGAATAATTAAGTCTGGAGGTAAGGTGGCTTTCCTGAGGGTCAGCTTAATCCCATGGTCCTTATGTTATTGCACTGCTACTTTCCTGAATGTGCCTTTTTGCTGAGGGTAGAGGGAGATTTCCCAAAGCAGTCTGAGCAGAGCTTTTCTTAAGAACAAGGTAAGTTAAGGAGGGTAATCTATCACAGCCCACCCTTTACCCTGGGACATTCTTAGTGTAAAAAGCATTCAAGCATATGCTACCACTGTCCTAGCACAAAGTAATTACTTAAGAAACACCAGTTCAATAGGTAAATGAACTCATGGCAGCCATCATAGGAAGGCTCTATGCATATAAGAACCGGTGACATGATGTTAGAAGAAAACATTCCAAAAATTCATACCTGAGTGTAAATTCCAACTGAAGGACCAACGGATTTGCACTTGCAGCGACTATTGCATTCCGTAGGATGAAGTGCTTAGTTCCTGAAGCTCAATGGTTGTCTACACAGCATGGCAGGAGAGACTACGGGATGGGAGAGTTCTGTTGTATTATTTAAGTTGACTTATTTGAATAACTAGTTTAGTATTCCAAGTTATTGTAAGGTTTCATCAAGCTAGTATATACTCTCTTAAATGCCTCTCTAATTCTCAGAAATGGCCACTCAAATCAAAGAATGTTTTTTTCTTTTCTGTCTATCTCTCCCTAAGTTGAGTTTTCTAGAAGATAGGATTAAAAGGAATTCAACTTTCATTCAGCTGGTTCGCTGTGTGAAATCCCTTTGTGCTTTATTTCTAGTGTTTCCAGGACATTTAAAGCGCCTTTGCTTCGCTTAAAGATATTGAACAGCAGTAATTGTACTACCTGAGCTAATTAGGCAACTAGAGCATGTTTCCCGTACCTATCAATTTTCTGTCGAGTGGAATATCTCAAGACCAGTTAAAAAGGAAAGACGGTATGAAATGCTTGCTTAATTGTGTATACAGTCTTCTCTAAAGCTAACCAATGACCTCAATTAACAAATCAAGGTTAGGATTGTTCATTTCACTGCTGTTTGTCAGCCTTCTGCAACTGCTTCCCCCAAATCAAGCTTCTATCTTGCAGAAAAGCTTTTATTGGGTTTGCACTAAGCAAAGGGTGAGTTGTGAAACCATGGAGGAAATTATGCAGTTGTGGGTTTAACTTAAACCTGAGTAGCGCCACAAAGAACAAAACAATTTTAGCATGTTATTTTTCTTTCCAGAGTGCTTTAAGAATGTATGAATAGGGAAAATGGGACTTTATGTCTTCATATCATAGACTTCTTTGGGGGATATACAAGAATGTTAATAAAATTCTAGGTATTATACATATAATTTTCCAGTGACAGAAATGTATTCTCTTTGCAAGCATTAAATAAGCTATGCCATTATTGTACACATTAGCTCCATAACTTAAAATAAACTTTGAACATAGTTTAGATATTTTCAGTGGTTGGAACCTATCATAAAGAAAGAAGGGATGGGATAGTTATTTTTTATCTGAGTATATTTTTATTTGTAGAGAGTTAAAAAGATATACTCAGATTTTTTTTTTTACTCTTTCTGTAAAACCTTTTAGGAATAAACAAAGACAGAGGGCAGCATTAAAGAGGGAAAAAAAAGGTTAAATGTTTCTAAAATCAGATTACATCAAATAGTTTTTTAAATTTTTACACATTGATAGAGAATTTGTTTTTCATATTCACAACCAACCTTGTCATATTCTCCTCACACTGTATTTCATACTCACACATGGTATTCAATTGCTATTACAAGCTCCTTCCTACTCTGATAATAATGAGGAGAAATTGTGGTGCATTGAATTCACTCTAGAGAAAGAGATTAAAATATCCTGCTATCATCATTGTATTATCTGAACAAATCCATTTCATTTTTATTACTCTTTTTTCTATATGCCAGGAAGGCTTTAAAAAACAGTATAATTAAATGATGGTGAAATCTTTTCATTTTTTAAACAGAGCAACAAAATATTCTGTAGATAGTTTTAGGTAGGAGAATAGATAGAAAAAAATGAAGATATTACATTCCTTTCTCTTATGAGAAAAGTGAAGGTGATTTTTCTAAAAATTTATCTCCACTATTTTAAATATTTTTGGGAAATTTGAAATAGGAAGTTTAAAACAGCAATTTTTGTGTTAACCTAGATATATATTTTCTTTTGATTTTGCCACTATTCATTAAAACTCTGTTTTCCTTGTTTTTATTCTCTGGCTTAAATAATGCTTGTCTATTGTACTTGATATCTCTATTAATTAGTTGGCTGAAAGTGACAATATAAAAAATAATCTTACTAACTATTTATAATAACCTTTCTACCTCTACTTCCTAATAAGGGATGATTTTAGAATATGGGTTCTAGAGTGAAACAGAAGCTGGCTTGCATTCAGTTTGTATTACTTTTAGCTATATAATTTTATGCTATTTTTCCAAGGTTAAATTTCTTCATATTTTAAGTTAATAATAATGTTTTACCTCAATTTTGTTTTTGAGATAGTTCTTAAAACAATATTTATTTTATTGTATCCATAACTATATATTAGCTATTTTGTTTTTATTGCTATCATCATCATTATTAAGGATTCAAAGTGAACACTGATTTCCCAACAGAAATCTACCAGTAAGTCATAATAAACAAATCCAAAACCAATGTTGATTAGGGTCTGAGACATGCAGCTCTGGAGATGTTTGTAATCCCATGGACATTAAGAACATTATTATAAAATAAAGAGATATTGGAAAGGTAGAAATCTCATATTGTCAGTCTAGATGAAAACCATACCATGTATAAAAATAGTTCAAAATGCATGGTTTTCTTCTACTTCTTTAACACATGATTAAATAGACTTCAGTTCTCTTACCTAATCTTACCTAGTTCTTTTGTTGTTGTTAAACCTCATGTGAAGATATTTTTTCCATTGATTGTTAGAGAGAGTGAAAGGAAGGGAGGGATGGGGAAAAGAGGGAGAGATAGAGAGAGGGAGAGAGAGAGAGAGAGAGAGAGAGAGAGAGAGAGAGAGAGAGAGAAGTGAGAGAGAGAGACATATCAACTGGTTGCCCTCTGCAAGTGCCCTGACTGGGGCCGTGACCAGGTACATACCCTTTACTGGGAAGGGAACCAAAGACACTTCGGTGCACAGGCTGATGTTCTAACCACTGAAATACACCAGCCAGGGCTCTTCCCTAGCTCTTTAAGAAATTATTATTTTATTTACTAATTCTCTAGAAGAGCAATTCAGTTTTCATGGATTAGCTCTAAGAGATCCATAAGCTCATTAAGTCAAATGCAAATATTGGTAAGTATAGTTCCCTACATTGTCAGCCTGTTCTTTCTTTAAAATTTTCACCGAAGCTAGTGAAAATTTTTTTAAATAAAATACACATTAGTTCAACAAAACCACCAACACACCTTGTTGACTAAGCCACAATATGTTTCTCTTAATTTTTAGGAGAAATAGCAAAACCTTTGACCTGAATTAGAAGACTTTGGATGGTATGAATTTTATCTATTAGAATGGTCACATTTATTTCTGTTCAGTTCCTAAAATATACCTACTTGTCCCCTGCCACAGGGCCTTAGTACATGCTGGTCTTTCTGCCAAGATACAGCTCCTCCTCCCCAAACACCTCTAGTTCATCCTCAAGACCTCACTTGGAATGTCTTTTCCTAACCCTTTAATTAGGGCAGACACCCTTATCATAAACCTTCACAGAACAATGTATCCTCCAGTATAATTTTTAATACAGTTCATTTTAAAATGTATGTATCAATCTCATTGATTTTTGTCTCCTACACCATACTATAAACTTGTTTTCAAAAAGTATTTGCTCTGCATCTGCTCACCTTTGAATTGTCATTATTTAGTACAATGCCTAGCAAAATAAGATACTTATTAAATGAGAGCACACATTCAAAAAATGAATGAGAATGTTAAAAAATATATTTCTATCTCCTGTGCTTTATACCATTATATTGCCATCTTGAAGGCAGAAGATTTTCCTTATTAATCTTTGAGGTCTTGATTGTCTCACCTAATTACAAATATGGAAAATTTAACCAATAAACCTTTGTTAAGTAAAGACTAAAATAAAGCCCAGGACAGTGCTGTCAACAGAGTAATCTCTTAATAAGTGGTAATTAATACTGATGTTATTCTCATTACCACTATGGTAAACTATTACTAAAATAATCAATTACTCAGAAGTAAAAACATGTTTATTCAATATATGTAAACATATGCAAACATTTTGGAATGCCAAGTTTATCCTGTGCTTTACTGGTAAATAACAATTTTAAAATATTTTTTTAAGATTTAAAAATTGAGATTATACTGAAATTGTAATCTTAGCATTTGATGATATTTTCCTCACTTTAAAATCATGTTTAAAATATTTATTAATTTAACCACATCAAAAGTAGAGTCTGTTAATATTTCCTTCCCCAGTTTGAAAAAATAACTGCTCAAAAGAGCATTGACAGATTTTAACCTGTCAGGTCTTTGTTCACAGATTCACAGGCTTCAGGGCGCTGGTCGTGAGGAGGAGGAGGCCTGGGAGGCAGCGAGCCTGCTGTGCGGGGTGTGTCTGAGGCTCCTTGAGCCCCAACAGCCCGAGATTGGGGTTCCCGTGCCTCCTGGACTCCTCTCTGCTCATGGTGTTCCTGCAGCCTGACCCCATTTACCCTCCAGCCTTGGGGACCAGCCTCTCAGGTCCTGCCACCCAGGTCCCAGCGTTCAGAATGAGGGAAAAAGAGAGGAAGAAATATCAATGATTAGAGAAAATCATTGACCAGCTGCCTCCAGGTTTACCCCTACTGGGATGGAGCCCCCAACGTGGGATGTGAACTTTTGAGGACGTGGCCATTGCCTTCTCTCAGGAGGAGTGGAGGCTCCTTGATGAAGCTCAGAGACATCTGTACTGCGATGTGATGCTGGAAATGTTTGCCCTTGTGTCATCTGTAGGTTGTTGGCATAAAATGGAAGATGAGGAGTGGAAAAGGAAGATGGCTGCCGATGAGAAGGCAGACTGAAAGATAGTGAGAGAGAGAGAGAAGGAACAGAGAGTATGTGGATGTACCAAGCGTAGAAATTTGTGGGTGTGCAACAGCTATACTCCAGAGGACTGTTGGAGAACCCGAATGGGGCTCCCTTAACCGGGCGCTGCCTCCACTGCTGCTGAAATCTCTCCCGGAGCTGCTGAATCTGCTGCGGAAACCGGGCCATCTTGGGTGACTGTTACAAGAAACGTATACATCCAGGGATACTGCAAACAGGTCACCCAGG